>JAWPHD010013907.1:0-64922 GCA_037043455.1 Cyrtodaria siliqua | reverse complement strand
AATTTTAATAATTAACAAACAGTGTATGGTGACTAGAAAAAGTATATGAACTGAAGCGAAACATTTTCTATTGTGACTACACGGTTCGCAAAAGTGGCATATGGCCCTTTAACACCATTCACTTTTTGTTATAATTTATCAAGGATAAGTTGTGGAACATATTTCTTCCGCAAATTGACACAGACTTCTAATTAGTAAATTACAGTGCACTAATGGCAGCCAATCAATTTTAAGTCAGACGATACTGTGATAAAAACAGTTTTATTGCACAATAAACGCTTTCCATTATTGATAACATAATAGCAATTGCATTTGTCAAGGATTGTATCGGACTGGATTACGTCTTTTAATTTAATTATAGGAAATGCCAACATTTAGCATGATTGAATGCTGGATTTACTGTCATCTACATCAGTAACACACCTATATCAAATCCTGAGATCTGCAATAATTGTATTGCGAATGAACCCTCACATTTTGCTTGGATAATGGAGACTAGTTAATCAGAAGATCAGAGAAACGGCAAATTGATTATTATAATTAGCTTGATAAGCATCTGCTGACACGTGTTTAAAGGCATCACTGTGGTTGTCATGCCTAGTATAGTCGAAATAAATACTGAAAAGGTGATCGCTTGAAAGCAACAAACACATACAAATTGATTGAGTCTGTTGATGAGCGGTAATTATAAGATGCAACACCTCTCACGCCGCCTAGCATCGCTATATTCTACTTTAAAGCAACCCAGAATGGGTTTGATGATCCCAAAGGACCAGTACATGATAGCACTACTGATTTATAGTCGGGGCGACTTTTTACGGCAGCCACACACCACTAAACAAACGTTAGTGTGAATGTCAATAACTACTGAAAAGATGATCCCTTGGAAGCAAAAAACACAAACAAGAGAACAATTAGCAGACTTGGTTTTATTGAGGCTGTTCATGAGAGTTTATTATAAGATGCAACACCTCTCACGCCTCCTAGCACCGGCTTAAGCGATATTCTACTTCAAAGAAACCCAGAATGGGCTTGATGATCCCAAAGGACCAGTAAATAATAACACTACTGATTTGTAGTCAGGTTTGTTTATTCAGCTGCCGAAGGCAGCTGACTCTTATATGACTTTTATATCTGTCTATGGTTAACAGACTGTGCGCATTGTGCCATGTAGGAGCACGTGTTGTGTCATGTTGGTACACGCATTGTGTCATTTTGGAGCACGCTTTGTGCCATGTTGTTATACGCATTGTGTCATGTTGGTACACGGACTGTGTCATGTTGGTACACGCAAAGCTTCATCTTGGTGCGTGCTTTGTGTCATGTTGGTACACGCCTTGTGTCATGTTGGTACACGCATTTTGTCATGTTGTTACGCGCACTGGTTCATGTTGGTTTAAGCTTTGTGTCATGTTGTTACTCGAATAGTGTTTTGCTGGTACACGCATTGTGACATGTTGGTACACCCATTGTGTCATGTTGGTACAAACACTGTGTCAAGTCATTTTTGAATGCAATACTTCCGTATATTGTGTACATTTATGTTTACACCTGGCCGCTGTTGACCTATTTTTTATACCCGTCAGCCTTGAAGTTTTCAGCAGACAATAAAATTGGCCTCTCGATTTATTTTTTCAGCATCATTCTTACTTCAAAATTGCTTGCATATTTTAAACTAAATTCTGAGTTTTTGTTTTTCTTCGTTGTTTAAAATAATTGGTCCAATATAATCAACATTTAGTAAAATGCAAATATTTACTTTGAACTTTTCTTACACATGTAATAATATTAATGATTGCAAAAATGCAAGTTATTCAGAAAAAATAACGGGACGCCGCTAGTTTTACTTAAATCAAGATTGCCTTTCAAATAGTCAACTTTATTAAACATACTATTTTAAGAAAACTTATTTTCAGCTTACGAGGACTGTTCAAATAATACCTTTACTTTTTCGATATCGCACTCATTGTTTGACCTAAACCTTTAAGATTCATATACTTTGAAATCCAACTCAAAAGCAATCGATTGATTTAAACAGAAATCCGATAACATGTCCTGTTACGTTGCAATGAATGATATAATAGGACGAGAAACCCATCTACGGAGCAGTCCAAACTAAGACGTCAATATTTTATAAATGAATTTCGGGAATGGCTAATAAAAGGTGGTTCGTCGGCAAAAATCCACAAAACTAAAGTGGCATTGTCCCTTGTATTCCAAAATCACATTTATGAAATTTTATAAATATTGAACAAGGAGAATGATTATAAAATAAATGAGTAGACGCACTGTTCCGTGCTTTTACGCTGAAATTGACGACGTCAGGAAAAGCACAGAGCACTAACATTTTAATGAAATATTACATAATATTAACGTTTAATAAAACAAAAGTTTAATACAAAAATGAAATATAAAAATTTAAACTTTTAAAATCTTACTTATTTACTTTTTTACTTTCAGATATTAATGTTAATAAATTAAGAATAACGATATAAATAAAGCGTAAAATAGGTGCCGAGAGACAAGAAGTTAACATAATAATATATCAATTCACGGGTGTTAAAACAATATTGAAAGAAATAAATGTCGTCACGGAGACATAAACACGTCACGACCGTTTTTTCTTACATTCATTCCGATTTTTACCACCAGTTCTTCCTACCAGGCATTTTAAATCAATGTGGGCGACCTCGCTTCTTTCTGTCCAAAAACCTTGACATGCCTTACATATTGATTACAATTAGCCTACCTTGTAATACGAAGTGCTAGAAGTACACATCACCACAGAAATACAATTGTTCACGTGTGCGTTAGAGTGTGTACATTATTACAACACATATAAACGGTTCACTGTTACCATGTGTAATTATTAAGATTGCGTTATCAAAGTGACAAATGTAAAGGAATAATATTATAAAATTATTGCCCTTTAGTGAGGTCGATATGTGTATTTATCGACCTGAGAAAAGTGATATCGACCATGGCGATAGCCGAGATCGATATCACTTTTCTATCACTTTTCTCAGGTCGATAAATACACATATTACATAATTGTCTCTTATTTATATAGGAAATACTGGGAATAGATAGAGTTTAATAACCAGTGTTTTTGAGATACGGGAAATATCTCCCGAGGTAGAGAAATGGCCCCGATATAAGAACGAGTGCGGAGCACGAGTTCTTATTTCGGGGCCATTTCTCTACTGAGGGAGATATTTTCAGTATCTCGAAAACACTGCTTATTAAACTATATATTACATAATTTAAAATGATATTTTATTAATATTTCTAATGATTGACGCCTTTTTACACCAGTTTGCACGAGAACGCCAAGACAACGTTACGTCATCCAAGACGACGTTACGTCATACAAACAAAACAAGTGGAACCGGAACTCTTCGTTAATTTCCGTAATCGTTATTTCCTAGTGGCGGAATCTGATGAAGACATCCGTAAAACAATCGGAACGTCATTTGACATTCCCGCCACTGACGGAATGGCCGAGCAATGTTCCGTACTGGGAAATATCTCCCACTGGGAGATATTTCCCAGTAGAGCAAAAGAGGAAATATAGCTTTTCTATTCCCAGTATTTCCTATACAAATCACAGACAAATATGTATTATTGGAGAGCACTGTAATAACAACACATCAAAATATTTTTTAAACTTTAATAGATTTGGCAAATATTGGACGTGGCATGGATTGAAAAACAAGCCCCAAGCATGGGGTTTAACAATTGGGCTGCCGGTAAGCACAAAAGACCATTATGGCAAGCCCTTACAGTAGAAAGCATTAAGCAATAAAGCGGATTGAATATTACACTATTAAGTACATAAATACATGTGCACCAAATTAAATGTTCATTAGGAAAGCAACTTTTCTGATAAGCATTTAAGCAAGTGTTGAAAGCACGGTTGATATTCAAGCATAATTACAAGTGCACCGAATTCAATCAATTCAAATGTTTTTTATCAATTCGTACGGACAGCAAATTTGTATATAATTTATGTTTAGATTACAATTCAGTCTCTGGGTATACAGGAGCTGAATACATTTAAACTGAAACTTATATGTCCTTCCTTTCACACCTTCGCTGCCCGCCATTCAGTCTCTGGATATACAGGAGCTGAATAAATTTAAACTGAAACTTATATGTCCTTCCTTTCACAAAACTTCCAGCAAGCATGTAAATGTTCTTAATATCCATGCCACACCAGTAATGGTTGACTACGTAAGTGGATCCAGAGGAAGACATCAACTGAAAATATATAACTCAGAGAAAGCAACATGATCTTGCAACATAAATTCTATCTTTTAAATATAAATATTGACAAATAATGAAATTTCTTTAATGAACTTATCGTACTTATACAACTTCATAACACTATTATCGATTGCAATCAATGATCCTGTGGGCTGGGAGGGAGGGAATTTAAATTGTTAACATAAGCTAAAGCACAGTACCTCGATGTGAATCCAACATGACGGTGTAGATCTACGAACACTGCATCGTGAAATTTACACCCTAAGTTCAAAACGCTAATTTTGTGTCATCGAATAACCGTTGACTATAACAGATATTATAGTCAGTATTATTGGAGAGCACTGTAATAACAACACATCAAAATATTTTTTAAACTTTAATAGATTTGGCAAATATTGGGCTTGGCATGGATTGAAAAACAAGCCCCAAGCATGGGGTTTAACAATTGGGCTGCCGGTAAGCACAAAAGACCATTATGGCAAGCCCTTACAGTAGAAAGCATTAAGCAATAAAGCAGATTGAATATTACACTATTAAGGACATAAATACATGTGCACCAAATTAAATGTTCATTATGAAAGCAACTTTTCTGATAAGCATTTAAGCAAGTGTTGAAAGCACGGTTGATATTCAAGCATAATTACAAGTGCACCGAATTCAATCAATTCAAATGTTTTTTATCAATTCGTACGGACAGCAAATTTGTATATAATTTATGTTTAGATTACAATTCAGTCTCTGAGTATACAGGAGCTGAATACATTTAAACTGAAACTTATGTCCTTCCTTTCACACCTTCGCTGCCCGCCATATGGATGGGCGCCCGAACACTCCAAGTCATAGAGTAGAGTGTCCAGGCGCCCATCCACAGCAAAATATATTGGAAACGGTGCCAAAAAAAAAATCTATTTTCTCATCACTGCCTACTTTAAATGAAACATTAAAATCCAGCCGCTAACTGGTTAAGAAACAAGTTGTTCCCCACATTTGATAAATGAACACCATCCTGTTCAAGACAGGTATCATCAGTCGGAACGTTTGGGTATGCTAACTGGTTTAAGAAACAAAGTGTTCCCCACAGTTAATTATGAACACCATCCTGTTCAAGACAGGTATCATCAGCCTGAATGTCACGGTGTAGCAAATAAAGGCCCTCAATATATATTATCGCCTTAGCAGCGTAACTGTTAAGCCGCTTTCTGGCCCTTGTCCTTGCTAAAGGATTGATAGAATAACGCCATGAAAGCCGAGGAAGTATTTAAGAACAAACAACGACCACATCTAAAAACCGTTAATGGGTATTTCCCTCAATCATTTCTCCACGACCACATGAGTTGATGCATCAGACATTGTAAAAATAAATAAATGTCAGTAAATTATCAAGTATGTAAAGGTTGGAGGATGATTTAACTGTAATGTGTGTCTCGAAAAACAAACGAACTGTTAAACGTGCCTAAATTAGCATCAGGAATATCGATCTTAAGCGGTTATATAATATGAAGTGTAACATATACATGATACTCAGTTGCAGACTTAGAACTCTGAATGATTTCTGATAAAGCATGTATCTTTCCTACTGTTTCGCGTGCCATGGTTATTTTCATTTCAGACAGCAAACAACTGATATACATTTGTTTGTGTACAATATGCACATTTTCTTAAGTGTATTAACTTTTGTCTCCTGGATAATCAAGTTTATTTCTATTGTAAACATGGCTTTAACTGCATTTTTACCTTTGACCTACGATCGATTTTAGACTTGTGTAAACGATCATCATCATCAAGCGCCGAAGTAATTGATGAACAGTAAGTCAATCAATCGGTACATGAACTACAACTATCTAAAGGCTAAACCATCTAACACTCCGACACAATACACGAAGAACATGTATCCTTTTCACGTGAACTGCCCGCATTAAAAAGGTTAGCCACACAACTGTGTAAACTCCCTGTAACTAATACATAAAGATGTCATCGTGATGCTGACAATTGGAATGACATTTGTCTCATTTATCATCTTCTTGTATGACAACCTAAGATGAAGTTGGTGACTTGGAGGACATGTGTTATTATAGTACAATTTGCAACCTGCCCAGGATCTATTGTGCATATACCTTTTGGACGCCATGTTGTTTATATAACTTTGACTATGACTATTGACTAAAAACCCCAGAGCTACACACACACACACGCACAAACTGCATTGTGGAACCCTGCATAGAAGTTGTTATTTTGAATAGACACAGCACAGAAGTGGTTTTATAATTTAGTGACCATGCACATAACTGGTTTAAAGTGCGGTGTATTGACTAGGGACAAGCCGAAAAGGAACAGATAACTAAATTTCAATGAACCCCTGGCAAAAATACCTAGTGCAGGATAAATAAAACATCAACCTGGTACAGGATATTTGAAACCTCATCGATCTAATGGATTGGCCCAACAATAAACCAATGATCAAATGGAATAGCCTTTAAATGAGGCATTATGATAAGTATGCAACCATTTGCCATGTCTTGAATATGTCCACCACTGATGAAGCACTGATAAGGCACTGTCGATGCATTAAATATGAATGTACTAAACATTGTAGGGATATTTCCAAACTCTACACGACAAAGTTTCGAAATTCACAAAGCTGCTATGAGTAACAAGTAAAAAGTGGAACTTTACATACAATACCAACACTGGAGGACTGTATGACCTGCTCCACACATTGCATCCGATACCGACATAGAAAATTTTGACTGGTGTTAAGTCAACTTGATGGTTACACGAACTGAAAAATAAGGCAAAATGTCCAAAAGATTGAAACAAAATAAGCCTTGAAAGATGTGATAGAGATCCAATTAAAATTAGGCAGCATCAGCAACAGCGTCAGTATAAAACAACAGCCACTGTAATGAAAACATTATTGTACGCAAACTGAATAAATGTCAAGTTGATCGCTAGACGATAAGCATGAAATGTTTTATAAACAGTTAATTTAGAAGAACGGCAAGTACAATTGAGGCATGAATAATTTTTAACTGTTAAACAGTATTAATTCAAATTAAAATAATGCCATATCCGACACAATACTTCCGCACCATCTTAGACGCTTTATTTTTTTTTTTTTTTTTTTTTTTTTTTTTTTTATATATTTATAATTATTACGATTATTATTATATATATATATATATATTCATCATTGTTATTAGCCCACTATCATTATACAATTATTTATTTATTAAGCTAGGCCGTAAACATTTTCAGTTAGAATGCAGGGGCGAATCCAGGATTTCAGCTTAGTGGGGGCGTAAGATTTTGGTAAATTTTCGGGTACGTCTATAGCCTTATAAAACGGATGCGATAGTGCATTGCTAGGGTAAAACAGTCCGTTTTCAAACAAAAGGATTTAACAATGTGTTAATTAAACAACTCAGTGGCCATTATGCGTTGAGCGAGCGAAGCGAGAGAGAACTTTTTTTTTATTATTTATATTTTACTGAGGGCGTGCAACGAAATTGTTTGATATTTTATCTGCAGTAACATGGACATACATGTATGAATAAAAAAGGGGCGTTCTCAAACAAAAGGATTTAACAGGGTGTTAATTAAACCACTCATTAACCATTATGCGTCGAGCGAGCAAAGCGAGCAAGAACATTTTTTACACTGAGGGCGTGCATCGTAATTGTTTGATATTTGATCTACAGTAACATGGACATACATGTATGATCCGGATTTTTTAGGGGGTGCGCACCAGGTGCGACCCCCTCCCCCACCCCCGGTATCCGCTAGTGGAATGTACCAAACCGCATTATTCTTGAAACACACTCAAATACCACTCATTGTTCTATCAACTACTGACCCAGTTAACTTGAAAACAAATGCAGTATAGGCTGTAGCCAGTACGCAAAATGTTGCTGGTAGATAATAGTTGCATTATTACACTTTAAACCTGCGACAGGATCTGCAGTGAAGTAAAGGGACATTCCACTTTGGAATTGAGGGTCGCAGGTGGAGTAGTTTCGCCCAAAACCTCGCTTAAAACGAACGCTTTAAAAAACAAACAAAGCAAAAAACGAAGTTATCAATGTTTAGACTCTATTGAAATTCGTCAACGTCGACGCCACACATAAACCACGCAATATGAGAGTAATATTAATCAACGTTTACCTACTCCCTGGCATCACGTCATTCATAAACCACGCAGCATATTTAGGGCAAAACTAATCGCGTGGGAAACCCCACATTTCGGGAATATTAATTAAATAATATACGAGAACGTTGTTATTTATTTATAGTTATATCAATTAGCAAAGGAATCGCACATAATAGAAACAAAGAAAGAGACGAAATAAAGCTTACGTTAATTGAAAGAAAAATTGTTCTGACTAGAATCAAAATGGCCGACCTAGTAAGGTGAAATAGGAGACTATATTTACATCGACCAACAACGTATATACTGTATGACTAAAATAAAACGAATACAACCTAATCGAAGATAAAATCATGAGCAACAGGAATATGACAAAAAGAATTGATAGATCATGCGAGTATGATTTCAATGAATTTAAATTGTTAACATAAGCTAAAGCACAGTACCTCGATGTGAATCCAACATGACGGTGTAGATCTACGAACACTGCACCGTGAAATTTACTCCCTAAGTTCAAAACGCTAATTTTGTGTCATCCAATAACCGTTGACTATAACAGATATTATAGTCAGTAATATAAAAGCTATAGGCTATCTACTCGTTTGCTCTACTGGGAAATATTCCAGTACGGAACATTTCTCGGCCTTTTCCGTCAGTGGCGGAAATGCCAAATGACGTTCCGATTGTTTTACGGATGTCTAAGTCAGATTCCGTCACTAGGAAATAACGATTACGGAAATTAACGAAGAGTTCCGGTTCCACTTGTTTTGTTTGTATGACGTAACGTCGTCTTGGATGATGTAACGTCGTCTTGGCGTTCTCGTGCAAACTGGTGTAAAAAGGCGTGAATCATTAGAAATATTAATAAAATATCATTTTAAATTATGTAATATATAGTTTAATAAGCAGTGTTTTTGAGATACTGAAAATATCGCCCTCGCTAGATAAATGGCCCCGATATAAGAACTCGGGCTCCGCACTCGTTCTTATATCGGGGCCAATTCTCTACCTCGGGAGATATTTCCCGTATCTCAAAAACACTGGTTATTAAACTCTATATATCGACCGAACCTAAAAGGCAACAATTATTTTATTATTAAATCAAATTATTCATGGAATTTTGAATTTTTGAATTTTTGAATTTTTGAATTTTGAAATTTTGAAATTTGAAATTTTGGAATTCTGAAATTTTGAATTTGGAATTTTGAAATTTTGAATTTTGAATTTAGAAATTAGAAATTTTGAAATTTTGAATTTTGAAATTCTTGAACTTTGAAATTTTGAATTTTGAAATTCTGAATTTAGAATTTTGGAATTTTAAATTTTGTTTTATGAAATTTTGAATTTTTAAATTTTGAATTTTGAAATTTTGAATTTTGAAATTTTGAATATATTTTGAATTTTGAATATTCATGAAAATTGAATTTTTCATACTTTTCACAGGTCAATATACAAAGGTCAATATACGTTTTTCAGGTCAATATACCTTTTTATTTTGAATCATGTGATCAACTTTTAACCAATTGTATTCATTGAATAATTTGATTTAATAATATTGTATATATCGCACAGTGGATATTGTATATATCACACAGCGGATATTGTATATATCGCATAGTGGAGATTGTATATATCGCACGGTGGAGCTTGTATATATCACACAGTGGAGATAGTATATATCACACAGTGGATATTGTATATATCGCACAGTGGATATTGTATATATCGCACAGTGGATATTGTATATATCGCACAGTGGAGCTCGTATATATCGCACAGTGGATATTGTATATATCGCACAGTGGAGATTGTATACATCTCTCAGTGGATATTGTATATATCGCACAGTGAAGATTGTATATATCGCACAGTGGATAGTGTATATATCACACAGTGGAGCTTGTATATATCGCACAGTGGATATTGTATATATCACACAGTGGAGCTTGTATATATCGCACAGTGGATATTGTATATATCGCACAGTGGAGATTGTATATATCGCACAGTGGATATTGTATATATCGCACAGTGGAGCTTGTATATATCACACAGTGGATATTGTATATATCGCACAGTGGAGCTTGTATATATCACACAGTGGAGCTTGTATATATCGCACAGTGGATATTGTATATATCACACAGTGGATATTGTAAATATCGCACGGTGGAGCTTGTATATATCGCATTGTGGATATTGTATATATCGCACGGTGAAGCTTGTATATATCGCACATCGGGTATTGTATATATCACACAGCGGATATTGTATATATCACACAGTGGATATTGTATATATCGCACAGTGGAGATTGTATATATCGCACAGTGGATATTGTATATATCGCACAGTAGAGCTTGTATATATCGCACAGTGGATATTGTATATATCGCACAGTGGAGCTTGTATATATCACACAGTGGAGCTTGTATATATCGCACAGTGGAGATTGTATATATCGCACTGTGGAGATTGTATATATCGCACGGTGGAGCTTGTATATATCGCATAGCGGGTATTGTATTTATCACACAGCGGATATTGTATATATCACACAGCGGATATTGTATATATCACACAGTCAATATTGTATATATCGCACGGCGGAGCTTGTATATATCACACAGTGGAGATTGTATATATCGAACAGTGGATATTGTATATATCGCATAGTGGAGATTGTATATATCGCACGGTGGAGCTTGTATATATCACACGGTGGAGATAGTATATATCACACAGTGGATATTGTATATATCGCACAGTGGATATTGTATATATCGCACAGTGGAGCTTGTATATATCGCACAGTGGAGATTGTATATATCGCACAGTGGATATTGTATATATCGCACAGTGAAGATTGTATATATCGCACAGTGGATATTGTATATATCACACAGTGGAGCTTGTATATATCGCACGGTGGATATTGTATATATCGCACAGTGGAGCTTGTATATATCGCACAGTGGATATTGTATATATCGCACAGTGGAGCTCGTATATATCGCACAGTGGATATTGTATACATCGCACAGTGGAGATTGTATACATCTCTCAGTGGATATTGTATATATCGCACAGTGAAGATTGTATATATCGCACAGTGGATAGTGTATATATCACACAGTGGAGCTTGTATATATCGCACAGTGGATATTGTATATATCACACAGTGGAGCTTGTATATATCACACAGTGGATATTGTATATATCGCACAGTGGAGATTGTATATATCGCACAGTGGATATTGTATATATCACACAGTGGATATTGTATATATCGCACAGTGGAGCTTGTATATATCACACAGTGGAGCTTGTATATATCGCACAGTGGATATTGTATATATCGCACAGTGGAGATTGTATATATCACACGGTGGAGCTTGTATATATCGCACTGTGGATATTGTATATATCGCACGGTGGAGCTTGTATATATCGCACAGCGGGTATTGTATATATCACACAGCGGATATTGTATATATCACACAGTGGATATTGTATATATCGCACAGTGGAGATTGTATATATCGCACAGTGGATATTGTATATATCGCACAGTGGATATTGTATATATCGCACAGTGGAGCTTGTATATATCGCACAGTGGATATTGTATATATCGCACAGCGGAGCTTGTATATATCGCACTGTGGAGATTGTATATATCGCACGGTGGAGCTTGTATATATCGCATAGCGGGTATTGTATATCTCACACAGTGGATATTGTATATATCGCACGGCGGAGCTTGTATATATCACACAGTGGATATTGTATATATCGCACAGTGGAGATTGTATATATCGAACAGTGGATATTGTATATATCGCACAGTGGAGATTGTATATATCGCACGGTGGAGCTTGTTTATATCACACAGTGGAGATAGTATATATCACACAGTGGATATTGTATATATCGCACAGTGGATATTGTATATATCGCACAGTGGAGCTTGTATATATCGCACAGTGGATATTGTATATATCGCACAGTGGAGATTGTATATATCTCTCAGTGGATATTGTATATATCGCACAGTGAAGATTGTATATATCGCACAGTGGTTATTGTATATATCACACAGTGGAGCTTGTATATATCGCACAGTGGATATTGTATATATCACACAGTGGAGCTTGTATATATCGCACAGTGGATATTATATATATCGCACAGTGGAGATTGTATATATCGCACAGTGGATATTGTATATATCGCACAGTGGAGCTTGTATATATCGCACAGTGGATATTGTATATATCGCACAGTGGAGCTTGTATATATCACACAGTGGAGCTTGTATATATCGCACAGTGGATATTGTATATATCGCACAGTGGAGATTGTATATATCGCACGGTGGAGCTTGTATATATCGCACTGTGGATATTGTATATATCGCACGGTGGAGCTTGTATATATCGCACAGCGTGTATTGTATATATCACACAGCGGATATTGTATATATCACACAGTGGATATTGTATATATCGCACGGCGGAGCTTGTATATATCACACAGTGGATATTGTATATATCGCACAGTGGAGATTGTATATATCGAACAGTGGATATTGTATATATCGCACAGAGGAGATTGTATATATCCCACTGTGGAGATTGTATATATCACACAGAGGAGATTTATGGCTATATTTGAAGACAAACAAGACATGATTGCAATTTAATAGTCTATCAAACGAAATAATTTAATTCACATTTTTCGTGAACATGTTATTGCCAAACCCCTAATAGTTCAAACATAAGAAAGGTATCCAATTCAAAACCTTCAAAACCAAAAGTCACAATTTCAAACATAGCCTCTATTTTCAACCTCAATGGTAACGTTAATGCATGGCGGTACAAAAATGAAGTTTAGCAGCCAGTCTTTGTACCACATATCGTTAGAAATACAGGGATGTTCTTGGCTGAATATAATACCCCATGTTATGTTGATAGAACCGCCCGACACATGCTAGAAGCCAACGATGTCGGAGCTCTTCTATGGCCTGTGAAAAGTCAGGATCTATTGTTTGGGGCGCTTGTTTCAGCCAAATGTATTTTGGATTTTTAATATAAAATTAATCTACTACCTATATAAGTTATATATAAGTCGAACAGACAATTTTAGTGGTAAATAAAAATACTTTACTTTTCAAAATCGGTTGAGAAATAAAAATTTCATGCGCGAAAGTTGATTTTGATGGGTCATTTTCAATGCAAAATTCTGCTGCATGAAAAATTCGAAAAATATTTTTTTTTAGATTTTTTTCTTCAAAAATAGTTTTAAATTGTTGGATATTAGTACATTAAGACACCCTGAAAGTTTAATAACCAAATATCAAGTTTTACTGAAGTTATTTGACATTTTGTAATTTTCTGCTGTCCCATCAACAAGGAATTTACATAGGAAAAGCCCCATCAAAAAATCATTTTGGCTGTAAAATATTTATTTCTCAACTGATTTTCAAAAGTAAAGTAGTTTTATTTACCACTAAACTGATGTACGTATTATTTAAATTGATCGAGTTACTGCAGAAAAACCTTTGGCTGAAACAAGCGCCCCAAACAATAAGTCTAAGAGAACACGTGTGGAACTTCACAGCATCAACATCTCTGAGAAATTGGTCAAAGCGTCACTTAAACATGGAATGCCATTAAACAACGATACCTCCATCGATAAACTGTGTCAAAGAGAGCCCGGTGCTTATGGAGGTTAAACCAGATATGGAAATTATGACATTTGGTTTTGTGGGTGTTGAATTTCATAAACGTGTTACCATTCAAATAGTTATCCTTTATAATATTAATATGTTCAGCAAATATGCGAATTGAATTGTTTTATACGATAGCTTATTAAATAGCCTTCATGTCTAGTTTGTCAAATTATATCCATAAACCCAGGTGATCACATTATCAATTGTGTTCAGTGAATATAAGCACGCATTTTCCAATTAAGTGCTGATAAATTGACTCAGATACACTCTGTATTGACACTGTCATTAATGCCCACCCACTATCTGGAGTTCTTATGGAAATATTGTCACGAACGTCTAGGGTGGGCTAGATTAACGCTGTGGTCTCGGGTCAACGATCAAAGTAACGGTGACGTTATTCCGCAGGAATAATTAAATATGGCTTGACGGACCCGCATACGACTGCATAGATCCCTGTGAGTTCCGGTTATCTTGCACCGAGGTAAAATGGCAAGGTAAAATAAAGCAACACTGCCATTGACGGGAAAGGTCCTTTTCATAATAGCTTTATTTGGTTCTTATAGACGTCGGATAACTTTATGGTGTAATAACGCACGGATAACTTTATGGTGTAATAACGCACGGATAACTTTATGGTGTAATAACGCACCAATTATTTGTTAATATATAATGCTTAACACTGATTCGTATGCTATTTCAACTGGCGAATCTTTAATATTTACATGTCCGGAATTTTTACGCCGTTCATATAATATAATAATGTTTAATGAATTCACATTGGTCTGTCCAGACAGCGTCACTTTTACTTTTCTTTTATTGCTGATATTTGTAATAATGAACAAAGCTACTATGTCATTCGATTGCATCAGATTCAAGTAGCCACGCTTTGCAAACATTTATATATTTATATCTTATCTACACGTTATATTACTAACGTATTGTCATTTAATATATGATAGTGTATATGCATAGTTTCCAGCGGATAATTTATGTGGGTGAAAACTCAGCTGAATATGGTATTTCATTTTCGCTACGCAATGTGTGATTCGATAAGGAATTCATTATTGAAGATGCACTCGAATGCCTGTATCTATGTCTCTACCATAAGTTGATACGACCCACTCGTACTGTTGTTTTCCTTGTCTATGTTGCTACCATAAGTTGGTGCGTCCCACTCGTACTGTTGTTTTCCTTGTCTTGATTAACATGATACGTTTTCAGTTCAAGCCAAACCGAGCTGGTACGCGAATTGAGATTCGAGGGCGTGGTCTTGGCGACGCTTGTGTCTTCACTGGGTCGTCTGCGAACGATGCTGCGTTTTATTCCACAGATGCCGACAATCGCGTAGAGAAAAGTAATGAGTGGGTCAAACAATATTTCCAGTCCACGTCTAAATTTCCTGTTCATAACAATATAAATCCAAAGATTTGCATGAAAGCTGAGTACAAGAAGAATCTCATACACACTAAAGAATGTGCGGTTGATGTGCAGATCCAACAAGTTCTTCCGCGCGTGCGTTAGCGACACGGATATGAGCAGGAAAATGCCGTATGGAAGTTCAGGTATGAGGACGACTACTACCACTGCAATGACAACTGCTGAAATCCGACGACTTTCGGTGGTGCGTCTCTCCAGATTCGACCGATTCGTTATCATGCGGGGTTCCTGCATTTTGTACAGTTGTATTACCATGAGAACACTGACAACGACCAAAAGAACACATGGAATAAAGTGCATCAAGGAAAAGGTCAGCCACAGGTAAACGCATCCTTCGACACACGGTTCCTGAAGAGCCCATTCACAAAAGCCATTTACGGATGATTTTCTGTTGAAAACGTGGTACAGGTGAAGGAATGGCGAGATAATACAAACAACAGCAATCATTACCGCAGTTTTAGGCATGGTAAACATACTCCGAGCCTTGAAGGGGAATGAGACGGAAACGAAACGCTGTATGCCTAAAATAACCGTCAACCATATTGAAACCGTATGGAACGTCCTTGAAAAGTAGAATTTAGTGAGCATAAATGTCTCGCACCATATTTCTGTCAACTTCAAATCGCCAGCTTCGTATTGTTTATATGCATAGATATACACCGGCAGAATAACAATTCCGGTCAATGAATCCGAAACGGCAATGGCGGTCAAAATCACGTTTGTCGAATTGCGCATGTTCTTGCGCATGAGTACTATCATAACGAGAATATTTGCCAGCGTTGTCAAGACAACTAAAATTTCCCAGAAATAAAGATAAATGAGTCTTTCAAAGTTGAACCCTCTGTAATAGAAAAAGTCAGATTTTGCATCATAGTCTTTTTGGTAATCGGTGTAGTAATCGTAACCGTCGCCATAACTGGAATTGTCGGCTGCATAACTGGAATTGTCGGCTGCATGGTCATTCATATCTTGTTTCTCCTTCTTCGTCATCAAAGGCTTGCTTAATTAATTCCAGCGGAATAAGTAGTTGAAGATTTAAGCTGGTATGCTAATAATGTTTATGCACATACAGCTTTGGAGCGTGCAATCGTGTACTCGTTGTTGTAATAATGCCGATTTATCTAAAATGTAAAAAAAATTATTCAAGTTGTATCATTTACATTTTTTAAAGATACTGTCTTATTTAATGTATCATTATTATATATACATAAATGTGTATCAGGTCCGTAGCCAGCCCTGAAATTTAACCGAGGAAAATCCCCTTATATGGAGTTCCGGTGGCATGCATCAGACAAAAACAGTTCTATTTCCGGCATACATTTCTGAAAAAAAATCTACCTATGTGCAAATTCGATCATCATGTGAATGTAAAGATTTTTAACCAATATGATACTAATACTTACAATTGAGAAATAACGGTTCTCCCATTCATCAACAGCTCATTTGTACCATAGCTCTAATGGTTTACCTTTGTTCTTGCTTATGATATAATTTTCATAAACTTGAAGGTCTGAGCCTAAACCGTGCTATAAATTCCGGTATATTTCAGCCGTGCTATAAATGACAGATACGGCAGTTATACCATGGTCTACTCAATTTTACGCACGCGCAGTTGTAATTTACAACACAGCTGTCAATCAAAACGACTACACCTTTACCAAAACAGCACTCCTTGACATTGTATTTGCCCACTAATATACAAAGGCGATTGGCTACAATAATCAAAACATGGGTCATGCTCATGTCGCGTGATAATGCTATTTCTTGATTTGATCGAGCTGTTAATTTTACCGAAAACTGCAACGCCCTAAAACTTCTTGCACATGCGTAGATGGTACAAAACATTTATAGCATATTTTTCTCGTATGCGATTTATACTGCACTCACTTGTTTTCAGGAGAGTGCGGTTTAAGGGCCAAATGTCAAGCTCTTAAATGATAACAGTCATGGGAAACTGTTCTTATCTTTCAAACAACACATATAACAGTTTACAATATCTCAACTATTATCTGATTGTGTATATTAAAGAGACAAAATCTGGGGGAGCGGAGAGGTGGGGTGGGGGACGGGGGGATGGGGTGGGGAGGGGAGTGTAACAAGCATTAACATTAACACATCGATATTCTAATCCAGTGTCATTCACTTCCTAGTAATATGCAGTCTGCGAAATTAGCGGCTGTCCGGTTGTCCGGGACAACTAATTTACAAACAGGACAACCACGTGTTCCCACTTTGGTTGTCCGATCGGACAACCAAAATTTCTGAAAGCGCAAAACTATTTGTCAATCAAAATAAGTATAAAAGTCGAACAGGAAAAACGATTTCGGCTTTTTCATTGATGTTGAGAAAATTACTGTGACACCGGTATAAACGCTACGAGGTATTGAGGTTACATTGCACCATTGCGTTTGTGCTTCCGTGGTGTATAGTCAAATAGTGCCTAATAAAAAACGTTTCCCTGCCTTACTAGTGATACAAAATGCATACTTTTGATTGCTTTTTGTTATTATTACCTATAATTGAGCCAAATGATGTATTGTGAGCATTGATTAGTGTTTGTTTGAGATATTTAATTATAATTGACATAGACAGTAAAGCGAAAGTAGAAACGGGGTAAATCTATCTGTGACGTGTCAAAATAGAACGTGACGTCATTCAACAGATTGGCTTGTTCTTACAAGATACATGACCCCCTGTTTTTATTGCATTTTTATATTGGTGGACGCTCGGTCGTTTGATTGATATGTGTTTTAAAATTTTCTACGGAGAAAAATGCGCATTTTTTATCTCTTGATATACATTCGTCCTATATAAAACAAAGAAGGAAAATCAATGGTGCAATGTAACCTTGATCAATTAATTGTATCCCTCTGTGGAAGGTCACAACACGTCACGATCTCATTTTTGATCGGATTTTGCCGAATTCTTTATTTTGTATAGAGCAACCAATCGGAATTTATTTAAATAAAGAGGTAGTTATGGTTCTTGCACTCTGCACTCTCTTTTTTCTCTATATCATTGTGTGAAGGTTCATTCCGGTCGCAATAGTAGTTTTCAAGTTATGCTCCTCCTTACATGAAAAGCGGGATGGACAGTCAGAAAGAGGAAAGGGGACGGACGGATAGACGGACGGACTGGACTGCAAAAGCGTCCACTCAAATATTTCGGGGAGCATAACAATATATTTAAGTGAGTAAATATCTGATCACATTTTAGTCGTTGACCTTCTTTTTAGGATTTTTAATATAATTTGAAGAATTCCACAACACATCGTGACAATTGTCAATGAAGAACTCAAAAATAATTTCAACTCCTTCTGAGATAGTACATGAACGAATGTCTGATGATATTTGAAAATGGGTGTTGGTGAAAGTAAAAACAGAGAAAAACACTATGTTAGCAACGTACACCGCTACTCAAATTGTTATCCGAATTAAGTTCTAATAACTTCATATGAAATACGTCATTTAATTCGTTTCAAAGAATAAAGAGGGAAAAGGCAAATGCGTAATTAATGTTGACTTCCTAAATGTACACATTTATCGATAATTACCTACAAGTATTGTCTAACTGCACATACATGATTGGTGGTAATCTGTTTTCAAACGCTTCTTGTTTCAGGATTTTAATATATACGACAATGTTAGATTAGTGTCGTGTGGAACCTTGTTAAAATCCAAGAAGAAATATTTTCCTCGTCAATGAACGATGCTTCCAGTTATATCCCAGCGGGCACAACAACGTTGAATCAACGTTGAATCAACGTCAGGTACCAATGTTGAATCAACGTTGATTTATAGTTGGATTTGAAAGTTGATTGGACGTTGAAATTCTGACGTTGAATCAACGTTGAAAACCAAACGTTGAAACAACGTTGAAGACCGAACGCTAAAACAACGTTAAATTATAGTTGGCTTAATGTTGATGTGGTATGTAATGCTAGCAATTATGTTTAGCACCATATGGTCATATTGACAAGCTATAATCACTCAGGGCAATTTCAGGAAAACTCTGACTTTCCAATCAGGCTGGGTTTTGAACTCGTCCGAGTTTTCATTGCTATAAAGACCCTCGCAAAGACCTACAGCAAGTACAGCTAAATATTATCAGACTGCTAATAATCAAATAACTATAACTTAAATTAGTCGTGGCGAGCGAAAAAAATAATCAAAGTTTCTAACAAATACTTTTCTGCTGGAAACAAAATATACAAATGCTCGACCATATAGTCCTTTGATATACTGTTCATGCTATGACCACAATAGCCTTTGCATGCAGTGTGAACTCAGAACTCGCAGGCTGATCAGGGTGTACACTTTCTGGCTGCTAATCAGTCATTTCTCCAAAACAACCCTTTGTATCATAAATGGAAAGGTCCAAATTTAACAAAAGGACAGTCCATTATGCATTCATAGAAGGGTAAGGGTTTTATTTAATGTAAAATACTGGGGTTTAAGATAATACCTCACTACAAATCGAATCAATCGCCTTTAATAATAAAAAAAAATCAATCTCTATAACGAAAGCAACTGTTAAAAAATATTTCTGTAATTATGTCAACAAAACAAGTCTAGCTATTTATAAATTGTCGAACACCGCAATCAAGTGACAATTATAATCTACACCGCAATCACATGACAATAACAATCTCCACAGCGACCATGTGGCAATAACAGTCTTCACAGCGACCACATGACAATAACAATCTCCACAGCGACCACGTGACAATAACAGTCTATACAGCAATCATGTGACAATAACAATCTCCACAGCGACCACGTGAAAATAAGTCTTTACAGCGATCATGTGACAATAATAATCTCCACAGCGACCACGTGACAATAACAATCTCCACAGCGACCACATTACAATAACAGTCTATACAGCGATCATGTGACAATAACAATCTCCACAGCGACCACGTGACAATATTTTTGTGTTCGGAGTTAATATTTAGAGTATGTGAATATTCTTTAACTGAAAAATCCCAATCTTTCAGACGTAGAAATGTAATAAAAACATTTCACTACTAACACTTTGGAGGGGTATGTGCACCTTAGTTGAATAAAATCCGTTAAATATTAAGTTATTCTCATTCGATCGTGTTTTTTTTTCCATGAATCCAATCAAAAAGTCAAGTGGTTTCGCCACCACAAATCCTTCCGCCGGCATAGTTATATTGTCCTTGGTCCTTGAATTTTCTCGTGATAGTCACCAGGCCAATTAAGTTATTCTCATTCGATCGGGGTTTTTTCCAGTTTTTTTTCCATGAATCCAATCAAAAAGTCAAGTGGTTTCGCCACCATACACAAATCCTTCCGCCGGAATAGTTATATTGTCCTTGGTCCTTGAATTTTCTCGTGATAGTCACCAGGCCATTGAGTTAAAAAAAATTGTCTCGTTTATTTCTTCCTCCACCTCCAGTCCTTTCCTGGGCATATTTTAAAAACCTTTTAATTTCATCCTCCACAAAGGTCTCCACCAATTGGTGGGAAGCCAGGACACTGTCTGAAAAGGAAAGAAAGATATATATTAACAAATTTACTGAAAAGGAAAGTAAGATATATGAATCTGTTTATTTACACATTTAATATATCAAAGGCCACGGCGTACAACCATTTCACGCCGAGTGAGGAATTTACAAATCGCGTAATTACGCGGAGTTTGGGTGATAAAACTACTCGGCGTGGGAATCGGCTCTCGGCAAACTTACGCCGTGATACTTCGCGCATAATGCCACGATACTTCGCGTATACAAACTCAGAGTTCGCTGAGTCGAAACTGCACAGGTAAAAGGTGCAACATTTTATTACTGCAGTTATTCTAATGCATAATTATTCAATAACTTTTAAAAAAGGCAGAAGACAATTTTTTATTTTTGTTTTTTTGAAAATTCGAATGCCCGGATAATATCACGATAATTATATGGCGGTTCCTATTACCGACTTCGCGGCGACTGAACATAAAATACAATTATTCGCATTGTTTATTCTGGGAAGTAAGTAACGAACAACTTGTCAGTATAGTGTCGATGTAGCACGCCAATTACGAATACTCGATAATTTCGAATTATCGACACGCCATTTGCGAATTCGTAAATGGCCCCTCCAATTACGAATAATTTTCAAATAACGTCTTTCTCGGGTTGTAAGTGTTAAATTTATAAAAAATAACGGTATTCAAACTAAGTACCATGAATATTTATATATTAGACCGGAAAAACACAACAAAACGGGAGAAATGTGCCAGTTTAGTATCCTGCGGTTTTTGCATAATTTCTTTGTTTTGTTTTTTCCTCGTGGTTATATTATGTCATAATGATCGATATATTATGATTATTTAAACTCTTTATTTACCATATCATTTGTTTAAATAAAAAAAAGTAATATATGTAGTCTTATGTGTTTGCATTACATGCTGTTTATAAGCCGCTTAAAATATCAACAGGGAAATCCCAAATTTACGTTCTCCGTGATATTTTCTAAACAGGGACAAGATGTCGCATCAAGTTCGTCAACCTCATAAACAGAATAAATATATAAGTACCTAATGTTATGAAAAAGAATGAATGGATTATGTTTGTTCAAATCTTAATCAGAGAAGTAATACCACACACCGTATCTAAAAGTCAAATTGATATCAAATTGCACTTATTCCACATCACCGTCACCGGAGGCCAGAACTTATCATGGCCAACCAGTGATCGTAGGAACACCCTAGACAGCAATATACTGTGTAACTATAATATAGTTTTAACCTTTTAACTTATAAATACTCAAGACTACTGTGTTTGTCTGGGCATGAACAGATATATTATGTTTATTGACACCAACCTATGTTTTGCTCGAAAACATAGTATAAATGCCATAAATATAAGTTAGTTGATCATTATCCTAGTTTCTCGAAGGTTATGTTCGATAACTAATTTCGCTTGGTTTATCGAAACTTATAAAAACTATACTTTCGCTTGAAAACCTAGGTTACCCATCTCTATAATTTCCACGTAATTCCGAATTAAGTCTGCGGAATAAATTCAGAATTCCAATCTTTGGAGTAATGGACAGAAGTTTTACTAGAAAATAAGTCGGACTTCGAAAATAAATAATAAAGAATTTCCACGAATAAATTCATTTTTGACTTTCCGATAAAGTCTTCGGCTTTCCGATATCTTTGGACAAAATTGTCCAAAAATGTGTTTCTTCGGAAAATATTTGGACATCGGCAATAGTTCGGCTAAAACTCAGACAAAAGCATTTTCTCTGGAAAACATTTGGACGTCTGGTATTTCCTTTGGAAAATATTCGGACATCGGCATTTCCTTCTGGAAACATTCGGACATCGGTATTGTTTTTTGAAAATATTTGGACATCGGCATTTCTTCGTAACTTGAATATTGCAATTCTGTTGCGGAAATTATTCCAATTGATGCTAGATTTCCAGAATAATTTGAAATTTCAGATAATCTGATTTTCTTCGGTAAAAAGTTCGCTTTCAAATTTATGCAGAAGAATTATCTGATTAATAGAAAATAGAAAAGCAAATATGCAACCATGCAACCTTTTTCTGCTAAATAATACAACGGGACACGAAAGGACGGGACGCGAAATAAATTAGTGGAGTGTAACCTTATAAGGTATTAAAATTCATAGTGTGTAACTTTATGAAGTGTTCATTATGTATGTTCAAATCATAAAAAATATGAACAAATAATTAAAAAACTTAGTAAAATCGTGTGTAAAAATTAGTGGAGTGTAATCGTATGAAGTTTGTATAATTAGTGGAATTTAACCTTATGTGGTTCTCATGATGTATTTTCACAAAATACCAAAAAGGAAAAGCAATATGCAACCATGCAACCATTATTTTATTAAATAATGCAATGGGAAGCAATGCGACACAACGTAAATTCGTGGAGTGTAACCTTATGAGGTCTTAAAATTTGTAGTGTATAACTTTATCAGGTTATTATTACGTATTTTCACATCATAAAAAAAGAAGAAAAAAAATATGCAACCATTATCTGTTAAATAACGGGACAAATAATTAAAAACTAAGTGCAATCTTATGTAAAAAATAGTGGTGTGTAACCTTATGAAGTCTTGTAATTAGTGGAATGTCACCGTATGTGGTTTTCAAAATGTTTTTTCACATCATACATGTAACAAAAATGAAAAGCAAATATGCAACCATGTAACTATAATGTGTTAAATAATAAAAGGTGGCGCGATGCGCCATAAATTAGTGGAATGTAACCTTATGAGGTCTTAAAATTAGTAGTGTGTGACTTTATGAAGATTTCATTATGTATTTCAAATCATAAAAAAAGAAAAAGAAAATATGAAACCATTATCTGTTAAATAACAGGAGAAATAATTAAAAACAGTGGAATCATATGTAAAAATTAGTGGAGTGTTACCTTATGAAATCTGTATAATTAGTAGAATGTAACCTTATGTGGTTCTCATAATGTATTTTCACAAAATACCAAAAAGGAAAAGCAAATATGCAACCATGCAACCACTATTTGTTAAATAATGCAACGGGAAGCGACGTGACACAACGTAAATTAGTGGTGTTTAACCTTATGAGGTCTTACAATTAGTAGTGCATAACTTTATGAGGTTATTATTACATATTTTTCGCATCATAAAAGATGAAAAAGAACATATGCAACCACTATCTGTTAAATAACAGGACAAATAATTAAAAACTTTGCGGCCCGCCCGTGCATGAAAATTGCCCGGAGGGGCACCTGGGGTCTTCCTCCACCAATGGAAGCTGGAAAGTCGCCATATGACCTTAGCTGTTGGTGCGACTATAAAATCCAATTCAATCAATTAAAAACTTTGCGAAATCTTGTGTAAAAGTTAGTGGAATGTAACCTTATGAAGCCTGTATAATTAGTGGAATGTAACCTTATGTGGGTTTCATAACGTATTTTCACATCATACCAAAAATTAGAAGCAAATATGCAACCATGTCACTATTATCTGTTAAATAATAAAACGCGACGCGACAAAGTGATTCCTATATAGTCCCCGCTTCGACCCACTTCTTCGAAGCGGAGGTATAATAATACTTACTTTAATGGTATCCTCCATGAATAACGTACATTTATATCCTTGTTTTATAAGTTAATGTATCACTCCCAAATAAATACGACAGAACTTTTTGTATAAACACACTGCGTTTGTGTTTGAATATAGAAGCACCAGTTTCATTGGCTAATGAGTCACATAACTGTAACACAGCCAGCCTATAAAGTCTTAATTTGTGATCAGAATAAGATATTAGCATATGGATATCATAAATTCATTAGTATGAGTGTTGGATGTCTGTATGAATTAGCTAATCTCAAGTATTCATGATCAATGGGTTAAAAGTGTAAAAAGTGGAGCGCTGTGGTCTAATGGTATACAGTTGGACCCATGATCGCGAAGTCATGGGTTCGATCCCCACCATTGCGTCATATGCGTTGTTTCTCTGAGCAAGACACTTAAACTGCAATTGCTTAGTACTGGTTCTACCCAGGAAGACAGTGATTCAAATAAGGTTCATAGAGCTTCCGTTAAATCCATGTAAAATAAATAAGTTTAAACTAAAAATGAATCATGAATATAATTTAGTACTATCTGGGAGTAAGATTTTTTAAATGCTTACTGCAAATAAGCACTTACAATATATTCAATTTTTTTAGACGGACATGAACTAATTAAAAACAATTGTAGTGCTTATTTGCATAAAGCATAGTCAGGGTTTTTATATTATAGTTCATTATAGTATTAAAAACCGTTATAGTGTAGAATTTCTATGTATTAAAAAGAAAATATCCAACTATCACAAAAAAAATTGACCGTCATATATGGCCTAAAATGTGCTACAAATTACGTAAAACAATTTATTTTATGCTTAACAGTGAAATAGTGGGGGGGTTTTATCAATCATTGTCAAAAACAATTTTTTTTAATTTGTCTAGAAAATAACAGTTTAATATTTATCATTTGACTGTACCTAGTCTAACTAAGAAAATGAGCTATAGATTTTAAAACTCAGGTCAAGTATTTCAGAATTGTTGTCATTTAGTGAAAAATGTCAGATGGTCATTTTTGCAAAACTACCAGTTGCTATAAAAGTTATATAATTGGACTGGAAATAACTTAACTAAAAAAATGAGTCGTAGATTCGCATTCGAGAAAATATATAGTTTTCTCACTTCTCGATGAAATAAAATCTATTTTGTTAGAGTAGAGCACACATTGCATAACAATTTCTAAGTTAAAATTACCTAGAGCACACACTGCATAACAATTTCTAAGTTAAAATTACCTGTCACGAATCAGAGTCAATTTCACATTAAATAAAATGTTAAAATTCATATTGATGTATACGCATTACGAAATACATCGATGTCACTGCAAATGTTTCATTCAAAAAAAATAATTGTGCTAAAAAATTACCAGTGCTAAAAGATTAAAAGTTCTTCATGTTCTTTTCAGAATCAAAAAATGACTATGGCACATTGAAACACATTCCGAATGAAAATTATTGTAATGTCCGCGGAAAATATTGCGAAGTCCTATAGATATTGCGAAAAAATATGTGTATTTCCAAATTCGGAATTTTTTTCCGAACATTTCATGCGATTTTCGATATATTTCCACAGATATCTTCGAAATTCCGATTCTGACATCGGAAATTCTACAGACGGGTAATGGCCATAAACATAGGTTAATTGATTGATTATCCTAGTTTTCCACCATTACGTTTGATAACTAGCTAAACTAACCTATGCTTTCACTCGGTTTATCGAAACTAACCTACATTTTTGCTCGAAAACATAGTAATGGCCATAAACATAGGTAAATTGATCGCTTATCCTGTTTTTTTACCATTTAACTTAGATAACTGGATTTATCAAAACTAACATATACTTTTGCTCAAAAACAGAATAACGACCACAAACATTGCTCGGGCTGTTTTTATATCTATAATTACCACATTCAAAAAGGGACAGAGGACAATTTTTGAAGTTTTTATTAAGAATTAATAACGCACCTCAGTTTAGTAATCCAGTATTATTTTGAGTTTAAACCTGCTTGCATATATCTAAATCTAGGTAAAAACACTTGGGATTTGTAAATTTTTTCTTTGTTATTTTACCATAGGTCTAAATATATTATTGGTTCAATATGATCAACATCTATTAAAATGCCGAAACAATTTGCTTTGAACTATTGAAATATTGATAATGATTTGCAAATATGCAAGTCAAGTTGAAAAACTAAAGGGATGCCGTAATTTAAACAAAATAAAGATTTATTTAACATTCAAACACTGTAACACAAAATGCAATCATGTGTGCCTAGCCTTTGAACTTGCCAAGATATTAACTGCTGGGGATTAACAAACAAGACAATTTATAATATAAATTGACAGGGTTATTTATTTTATCTATAAAATTGTAATTTGCATTGCAATATGGATATGATATTGCAGATGTGTATCTCAACTTGATAACTACTGCTGTGCACAGAGTCGAAGCAAGATATAAGTTAAATTAATTGAATTGGGGTTTTAAGGCACACCAACATATGAAAAGGTTATATGGCGCCTAACAGGCATGAACATGCCAGGCTCATCTTCCATGTACATCGAGATAAAATATGGAAAATGGGCCTAGAACCTTCTCACCCTGAACTGCATAGTTGCTACAAATTCTATCGTAGAAACTCCATTTATGCTGGAGCCATGTTTATTGTTTTTCTGTCACTGCTCTTTTGATGCGAGTAAGATAGCACCTGAAACAATGCAGGGATCATGATGAAGACCTTTAATGAACATGAACAAAAAATGATAAAATGAACATGAATTTGGGGGGATTCTACCCCTCTGCCTACCCCTCCAAAGGGATCTGCAGTGGCCCTCTTCTTTGCCTCGTGACCAAACGAGGGCCCCCGGGAACCACACGGGGCCCAAGTTAAATGAGCTAGTCAAAATAAATACCTGTATATATATATATATATATAACAAGATATCATCTATTGAACATATAATTAAAATCTATTAAATATACATAAATATAAAACAGATACTTCATAACAATTTTATGTATTTGCTTTTTATGGGGTTGGTTGAGATAAAATTAATGTTACATGTACATGATGTAATTCATAAATTATATGCAATAGAGAGGGGAGTGAGGACAGAGTATGTTCTGGCTCCCAAAGTGTCCATCCGGAAATTTTATAGTCATGAAATAGCAATTGACATAGAAAAGTAGCCTTTATTGTTTATTAAAGAGGGACAACTGCCAATCTTGAACATTTATTAGCATTAGCACCTTGTTTTTTTATGCAGTATCACATGCTTGCATATAATTAAAAAGACATACAGCAATTTTGAAATTTGTATCAAGCATTAAAATTTGCATCTTGCTTTATTAATCCAGTAATATTTTAACTTTACACCTGATTGCATATAATTAAATGAAATTTTCAACTTTCTCTTCTTATTCTACTATAGGTTTAAATATAATATTGGAATGCCGCTAGTTTTTAAAAATTCAAGACTGCCTGGTGTCCCTTTAAATACAATTTTGAGTTTTTCTTTTATATTTGTTTTCTGCAAGAGGTAATAAATAAATTAAAAACAGTGGAATCATATGTAAAAATTAAATAAATTATAAGTGCAATAACAAGCAGATCTAATGCTTTGAAAGTTATTAGCCACAATTACAATCATTGGTAAATTATAAGTTGAGTTCCAGGTTACATTTTTTTTCAAAGGGAAATAATTCAAACAGTATAATTCAGGGAGTTATGGTCCTTTATAAGATGTGTTTTTTTTGGATCATGCTGAAGATGTTTTTCATTGTAGTAGACCTTATACCTTGCAAAAAATTAACAGACATTCAGACGAACGAACAGACTGACAAACGGTAAATGTCACAACATAATACGTTCCTACGGGAGTATAGCAATTAGTTACATGCGAACTCGATTTGCTTCGAGCTTTTTAAATAAATATTAACATTGATATCCAATATGGAAGTTATGAAAAAATAATGACACTATAAGTTTTTAAAAAATCCAAGATTTTAAAAATATGTGTGGCAAGTAAAACAAATTATATGAATTTTTTTTATCAAAAATGGAAAATATTCAGTTGACCCTGAACCCCGAACATATGAACATTCTGATGCTACTGCAAATAAAAAGGACATGAATGTGTCCTAAATATTACTAATGGTTACAAAAATCTCACTCAAATACTTCTTTGATGATAGTAAGCATGATAAATAGTTAACAAACACCCAAACAATTCAAATATCGGCAATATAACTATTGAAATTTTGCTTGTAGAGTTTGTAAAAATACGTTTCCTTCAGCAGGATTTTTTATAAACCAAGGCCCACAGAATTGCCTTTTAATGTTTTATGTTTGTTTTTATAAAAATAATTCAATTATATTTTTTACTCTGCTAAAATATTTGTATGTAAATTAATTGAAAAAAGTGTAGATTGTTGTTCTCAAATTATTTACCATCCCAGGAACATACTGATGGCATAACAGTTATCAAGTCATAACCTGAAACAGTATGAATTAATATAATTCAACTTCAAATACAATTACAATAAAGTCAATAGCTTCAAAAATGTCATTTGTTTGAACTTGAATTTGCAAAGAAAGACAAATACTATACATATGCAGAAAAGCTGTGTTGTTCTGCCTCTGCCCAAATTAATTTAGAAACATTATCTTCATATTAAACAAATAAGTAACTTAAACTATGACCAAAATCAGCAATTTGTTTTGTTCATACACAATATAAAACTAGAACCATTATTATTTGTTGTACTATAAGCCTGTGCTTGTATTGTCAATTAAATAGTATATATATGATGATGTTCCAGGTGTGCTACCTGGCAGTGATATTTCGATACTGTCCGAAAATGACTACACTACACTTTTAAGTCCGGTTGGCATTTAGATTTAGTGTTTCATCCACATGGTGAATTCCGCTTGTACCCGAGATATGCCTTGCTGTATCATAGCAACCTCTACTGCCAGCTGCAAATAAGAAGAAGAAATAAGAATCACATCTACTATAAGAATTGCTATAAAAAATGGTTAGGGGCCTTTTTACATTATGCTAGATTGGTTCATCCATGACACTTACACTATAATTATAGATTGGTTCATCCACGACAGTTACACTATTTAACAAGACTGGTTCTAACATGTCAGTGACTATTCTACTGGACTGTTTCATCCATTTCTTAACATTATTTTACTAGACTGGTTTATACATGTCAGTGACTATTCTACTGGACTGGTTCATCCATGTCAGTGACTGTTCTACTAGACTGGTTTATACATGTCAGTGACTATTCTATTGGACTGGTTCATCCATGTCAGTAACATTATTCTACTAGACCGGTTTATACATGTCAGTAACTATTCTACTGGACTGGTTCATCCATGTCAGTGACTGTTCTACTAGACTGGTTTATACATGGCAGTGCTTATTCTACTGAACCGGTTCATACATGTCAGTGACTGTTCTACTAGACTGGTTTATACATGTCAGTAACTATTCTATTGGACCGGTTCATCCATGTCAGTAACATTATTCTACTAGACCGGTTTATACATGTCAGTGACTATTCTACTGGACTGGTTCATCCATGTCAGTGACTGTTCTACTAGACTGGTTCATCCATGTCAGTGACCGTTCTACTAGACTGGTTCTACTGGACAGTGACTATCTACTGGACTGGTTCGCAAACGGCGTATAACATCGATATATGCCACAATGTGTTTATTCACGAGAGTGTGAATGTATTTCATGGTAAAATAATAGTCATGAATATTGCATGAAACATTGTAATATGATGTAACATACTATTTTCCGGTAATTACATAATGAAAATGAAATGGAATAAAGCACTATAAAAACGATGTACTAAATATTATTAGGCAATATTACGTAATCTAAGTTGTTACACGATTTGTCGTTAATTGGAAATAACTGTTTTGCTATTAAAAACATAAATCGTGTTTATATAATCGGCGATTTTCGCCTATTTTCGCAACTTGAGAATAGAATAAAGTCAGAACGAACGCTATGGTATAGTGTGCATATTTATTTATTAATTTATTTGTTTTTTAGGGTGGTTGGTTGGGGGTTGTGGCGGTTTTAGAATGTGCCACTCCGAACTAGCGGTTGTAAAATCCCAGAGCCTGAGTGAAACTGTTACAAATAACGTTTGGTGGTGCGCGCACAGCAGTGATGGGGGCCGCCCCGCTGCTGTCGTGAGCCAATGGTATTCGTGTTGGTATAAACACTGAAGTGCGTGATTGGTTATCAACTGAGGGGCTGGTCGTACGTACGGAGAATAAACGGTTTGCATAAATCTCCAATATGTTCGCAATTAGATCATTTATGCGCATTGTTTATTCTGGGAAGTAAGTAACGAACAACTTGTCAGTATAGTGTCGATATTTGCCACAATGTTTATTCACGAGAGTGTGAATGTATTTCATGGTAAAATAATAGTCATGAATAGTGTATGAAACATTGTAATATGATGTAACAGCGGCGACTGAACATGAAATACAATTAGTAATTACTATACTGGAAATCACAATTTTTATTTAATCGGTGTTTGTAAAATGATTTACGATTCTGCTGTTGATTATTATTATATCGATGAGTTTTTTAGTAAAAATAATCAAACAAATTGTAAAGAATTCCGGGTCATTAAACACGTTCTTAGTGCCGCCTTTCTAAAAGGTACCTACATCGCTAGGGATTATGGGTATCCAAATAATTTATGTCGGTCGCAAGGGAACTGATTTTTTGACAACAGAAACGGAAAAAACTTTTGATTAAATGCATTAAAAGTTTGAAATCCATATTTTTTTCGAAATGACTTTTTATGTATTCATTATATTTATCAGTCATGTCAACTTTGCACGGAAAAGATGCACTCGGCTTTTGTATTTTTCTGCCGATTGATTCTTTTTCAAGCGCGATGTCGGACAAGTTGAAGTTGTCGGAAAATTTAGATTTGTTCCCAAAAATAAATCGCCAAAGGTGTGCACTCATGGTTAATTGAATTCTATGCGGAGTGACTCGGAGTGTGTGTGATCACTCCGAGTGACTTGTGTACTTTCGCCGCGTGGATTCTCCAAATCCAAACACTGACTTGGCGTAGATTCGCTCGGCACTCGATAGGGCCAAACTCGACGAATTGAGTAAAGTGTGTGCTTCGCGTGAACCGTACTGTACATGTTGCCCTCTACAGAGCTAGCTTTAATACCTTTAATTAATACATTACCAATTATAAGTTTGCAGAGACTTGTGTTCTTGAAGGGAAATTTCCATTCATATTGATTTTCGCCATCAATCCATTTGACATCGTCCTGAAAGAGAATAAGGACCTTTAAGAGAATAATCATTTGATTCTTTAGTATTTTACTCTTTCCACATGTTTTCATACTTCAGCTTCCAGTTGGGTAATGGCTGCTTAAACAATGTTGCTGCAAAACAGAGTGATAACCCACCCTTTCAATCCTGCGCGTTATGTACAAAAATGTTTAAATGGTTATACAATTTAAGCGCTATAGCTACTAGAAGCGCTAGTTCAAGCTCAAATCAAGATGGATATAAAAATAGCTGGGGCCAGAATTAACGATCGTTTGTTTGCCGTCACTTGACTCAGGCTTTAGGTACTGCGAAAGTATGGCTGATAGGGTCATTGGCGTTCCGTGTACTACAAAAAGGTACCCGGGGTACATCTATGTATACAGAAACGTACCCGAAAATCTTTGAATCCAGAACGGTCCCCAAATATACAGAAACGTACCCTGGCAAACAAGATCTCATTGGCGGAATTGAAACAATTTAGAACTTGATAAACAACTACATGTACTTAAACAATATTGTTTATCATTAACAATTGCACTATTGTTCTTAAAAACATATTTAGGCTGCCGTAGTTAGTAATAAAATCTAGAACGTATTGTCATAAAACCGGAAGTTGTAAATCATCAAACCCCGCGCAAAAAAGTAAACAAATACACAGCTCGTCATTCAAGAAAAGTTTAATGAAGGAATCCCTGTACTTTTATTTCCAAAGCCCCCACCGGAAAAACACACACACACACACGCAAATTTGAAATTTGGGCGCCAAATTTGCATTGAGAATACTGATAATCGATTCATTATAAAAGGGATATCAAAAATATTGTTTTTCAAAATATAAATTGGCGCCATTAAATCTATTATAAATATGTAAGCTAAACTTTTAAAAAAGTGAATCGTTAATGAAAGTTTCGTTTCCGTGAAGTAACAGAACGCGTTACTAATGCGTTACTGACGCGTTTTACGACATTGTATTCTCGCGAGATTTTGTCTCGGGTACATTTATGTTAATTTGAGGGCCTTTCTGGATTTCGGTAATTTTCGGGTACATTTCTGTATACATGCATAAATGTAACCCGGTTGCCTTTCTGTAGTACCCAGTACGACAATGACCCCATCAGCAAAAGTATGAGCTATCTTTTGGACGGGATGTAAAGCTTTCGGCACTGTGTGCAGGGAGAGCAACACACATTGCATGCAAGATCTCACCGTAATTTTTAATCCAAGCATTCTTTGACCCTAAAAGCCTTCTTTTTTTTTTTTTTATCTTTTTGAGGCTTTTTAAGCAGATGAAATATCAAAATCGTAAAAAGGGCAGGTAAGGTCAGAGAATGCTCGGATTATGGTGTGTGTTGGGAGGGTGGAGTGGAGGTGGGGGCATAAAACCTTTCCTCCGAAAGGAGGCTGCATTGATAATCAGAAATTGAGTGTGTGCAGTATCGGAAAGAACATTATCCTCAAGAGACTGGTCGTTGGAGAATATTTTTTGAAAAAAGAATAGAAAAACTTCAAAAAAGATGGGCCCCAACGGGTACGAAATCGATCGGGATTCGTTATTGTTCACAAATATTTTACACAAACTTTTCCTATCAAACAAAGTAACACTGACTTACCACTTCGAACTTGATCACCGACGCTTTTGGAATATTGAAATAACTGTACTAAAACGATTTTATACACACATTTCTTTGTAAACAAGACACAATCTCAGTTTTCCGCGTGTTTTATATCCCTGCATTTGATTGGCTGGGTCAGCATTTCCGTTAGTGGCCTCCTAGCGGATATCCAGGGGAGATAACATCTGTTATAAACTTCCGACTTCGAATAATTAGGATAAACGTTTTACGGGTTACGCTGCCTTTGCAATAAAACGTATACGACATTTTATTCTTGCAATTATGCCTAACGTACGTTACTTGCAAAACGAATACTTGCAAAACAAATTCCGCGGATGCAATTCGTCAATATATATGTAATTAAAGAGGAAATTTAAGGAGTACAGTATATAATTCTGCAATGATTTATGGTGTTATCTATCACATCTTTCATTTACCTACACTCGTTATTAGTAATTATATGATTGATATATCATATATATATATATATCCACAATGTTGAAAGGTCAACCTTTTATCAACGTCTATACAACGTTACAATTCTAACGATGTTCCAACGTTGAGTACGGTAACGTTGAATCAACGTTGATACAACGTCAGTACTCATACCTATACAAGTGGATGGTTGAAGGTTGAATAGTGGATGTTTGAAGGTTGAATAGGGCAACGTTGATTCAACGTTGAAGTAACGTTGATCGACGTCGTGACCAAAATCCAACCACATCTCAACGTTGAATCAACGTCGTGTGCTCACTGGGATGCATCTTCAATTTCGTCTGACCTGATCCCTAACAAGAAAAATCATAGTATACAATATATACTATGACGACGAGCGGCAATAAGAATAAAAATTGTAGAATATATTTGTTTTAATTCATTGCATTGGAATTAGAGCATCATGTGTGGTTTGTTTGTGTAATCCTGATCTGGCATTTACCTACGAGAGGTGATACAAACTTCCAGAACAGGTTAATCTAGCACATCATTAACATAGAAACATTTGCATTGCTATTGCATACACATTCAATAAAGCATACTATTTCTCGATAAAGTGCAGCGGGAAAATGTATGTAGTTTTAAGGTGTTGGTGTCATTGGTTTGACCTACTTGTTTTGGTTGTATGACGCAACGTCGTCTTGACGTTCTCGCGCATAGTGGCGTAAAACTTGCTTGAACCGCTGTTCTTTTTTAGTAAGATAGTGATACTAATACTATTTTTAGTAGCATAGTGATAACCTGTAGTGTGATACAGGTTGTTGTATTCCAATGTAAGAAAATGACTGTTCTATGTATATATTATTGACAGGTATATAATAAATATATATATATATATATATACTAATAATAAAAAAAAAGGCAAAACATCTGGTAAAGTTTGGTAAAGTTCAGATGAAAAATGAAAGCCCTATCGTATTAACGAGGCAAAATATAGCATTTTTAACTAAACCAAGGGCCATAACTCCGCTGTTATTGGTCCGATCTGGCTGGTTTTCGAACTTGTGCTAGCTTTCATCGATATTAACAATCTGATAAAGTTTGGTAAAGATCGGATGAAAAATGAAGGTCTTTGGCCGGTAGAGCTAAAAATCATCAGCTCCAAAAGGTAGGTCAAGGTCATAGATGAAATCCAGGCATCCAAAAAAAAAATGCACTACCTAAGACACAACTATGTCGAAATAGAATATGTTTTCTTCCAAAGATTAAGCTATAAATTAGGTTTAAAACATCTAGTGCATAATTCTAGTTCATGAGAAAGTGATGTAAATGTAACAACTAAAGTTATCTGCCCTTGGCTTGGATGGTGAAGGTCACATCCACATTTGCTTTGTCACGTTGCAATGTACCACTCAAGATACAACTATAAGCAAAGTTTGAAAGGTCTTAGTGCATACAGTTTGTGAAAAAGTGACCTAAACGCCAAAGTTGAAGGTAAAAATTATAAGGTTATCTGCCCTTGCTTGGAGGGTCAAGGTCACTTTTACATTTCCTTTGTCACGTTGCAATGTACCACTCAAGATACAACTATAAGCAAAGTTTTAAAGGTCTATAGTGCATACAGTTTGTGAAAAAGTGACCTAAACGCAAAAGTTGAAACTAAAAATTATTAAGTTATCTGCCCTTTGCTTGGAGGGTCAAGGTCACTTCCACATTTGCATTAGCACATTGCCATGTACCACCCAAGATACAACTATAAGCAAAGTTTGCAAGGTCTAGTGCATACAGTTTGTGAAAAAGTGACCTAAACGCAAAAGTTGAACCTAAAGATTAAGTTATCTGCCCTTTGCTTGGAGGGTCAAGGTCACTTCCACATTTGCTTTGTCACATTGCCATGTACCACCCAAGATACAACTATAAGCAAAGTTTGCAAGGTGTAGTGCATACAGTTTGTGAAAAAGTGACCTAAACGCAAAAGTTGAACCTAAAAATTAGTAAGTTATCTACCCTTTGCTTGGAGGGTCAAGGTCACTTCCACATTTACTTTGTCACGTTGCAATGTACCACCCATGATACAACTATAAGCAAAGTTTGGAAGGTCTAGTGCATACAGTTTGTGAGAAAATGACATAAACGCAAAACTTGAATGTTGACGCCGCCGCCGCCGCCGGAACAGCAACAACTATGTCTCTTTTTTTCTTCGAAAAGGCGAGACAAAACCACACTCTGAATATGTATGAATAATTACAACTTACATACGGTAATAATATGATGATTGACTATCAAATGTACATATTTTTAAGTTCATGCTGTACAAAAACAACATTACTGATGTGCAGGGCTGTACAAATCCGATAGCCCGACGCCCAGGACTAGTCCAAGCCCAAAGTCGGGCGTGTCACTTTTTCAAAGGTTTCAGTCCCGGCCTAGTCCAATTTCAAAAAAGAGAAAGTCGGACGTGTCACTGTTTGAAAGATTTCAGTCCCAGACTTGTCCAGTTAACAATGTCGGCCACCTGTCATAAAACAACCCAGCACACTTCTCAACGTAATCCTTTAATTGCAATCGCTTATGTAATGCAATTAGCATCCACAGCGGCGATCAGCGATTACCCGGGGCAATTTCATCAACAATCAAACATGCCGAAAGTCCCGCCTCCAAATTACTTTAATTGACAGTCGGCATTATCGACATTATCCAATCAATTGACCCGATCTATTTTAATCCAGACCCGCTAGCCAAAGAAACGACTACTACAGGTAAATCACCTGTTCGGCACGTGGTTAGCTGAAAATGGCGATACACTCAAAACACATACACTAACGCTTTGATTAATTAGCAATCAGGCCGATTTGTCGGCAATCTTTCGATGAGTAAAGAAACTAAGGACATTTGATAATGGAAGCATGCTTGATATGAAACGGCAGGTGTAATTTATTGTTGTTTCTCAGTGTATTGTTGAGCGTAATTGTACCAGACAAGAAAGCGGGTGGGGTAACGGATTGTGCAGTTTGTTGGAAGAATTGTCAAAAAAATTAAATAAAAACAAAACGAACTGATATACATAATCAGTTTGATTTCATATTCGGCATTGCTAATGTTTACATTTCAAAAATGAGTTTGTTGAACTTTTTCGGTGTTAAAAATAAGGAAAATATTCTAGTTGAAAGTGAAAGTGAAAGTAAATATAAAATAGGAAACATGTTGAATGTGATTCACAGACAACCAAAAAGTCAAAATCATCCAGTAGTGGATAAAAACCAAAACTATGATGTAAACAAACGTGACAGGACTTTTAAACAACACTGGTTAGATACCTTCTCATGGTTAGTGTATCATAAGGATGATAACAAGATGTTTTGTAAATTCTGCAAAGCGCTATCCCAAGCTTACCACAACCAACCTTAACCTTGTACCCGTGTTTGTATCTGGCTCAGACAAGGACATCATAAAGCGTGTGCATCCCAGTATCTACTAGAAGCTGATAAGACACTCCAGGATGCTCCTCTGTGTAGCATAAGATTCTTACTAATGCTACTGTTTCACCCAATGGAAGCCTACAATCTATACAACTGAAACATACATTACCCGGTAACTGTCTGAAGAGTAAATAAGGATTGTTTCATTTACTGTGTATAATGAATTATAATGAGTATCCAAATCTGTTAAAATAAGACGAAGTTTTAACATATTGAGAAATCAAAAGAATTCAGGACTTGTGTCCATTTTTTGGGACTAGTGACAATTTTTTTGGGACTAGTCACTTTTGACAGGGTGACTAGTCCCGGACTAGTGGCTAAAAAAAAATATTTTTACAGCCCTGATGTGGAAAAAAAATTGTATGTACAACTCAGTGTGTCAGGTCCCTGCCAAGACTTGAACTTGAATCTCTTTTCTCGAAAGAAAAGCGTGTTTCCTTACACTACAGAGATCGCCCAGACATCACAAGAAGAGTGTACAAAACTAAGCGAAATTAATAAACATGTAGATCAAAAGAATGTCAAACTAAAACTATCACTCAAGGTTATTAATACCCTTGCAAACGCATACCCCATGACTTCATGTATATGCGCAGTTCCACTTCATACTGATGCTTCTCACAATGTTTGGGGTATGACAGAGGTCAAAGTGACCTTATTTTGGTATGCGACACACCGCTATCCCAAGATGTATCCACATACCAAGTTTGGTCTCTAAGTGTTATTGTATTTTAAATATGGTCTGGACAAGCATTTTCTATGACAGAGGTCACAGGTCAAGGTCACAATTACCTTGTTCTGGTACGCGACACACCGCTATCCCAAGATGTATCCAAATACCAAGTTTGCTATCTCTAAGACTTAGTGTTATAGTATTGAAAATACGGTGCGGACAAGCATTTTCTATGATAGAGGTCACAGGTCAAGGTCAAAGTCACAGTGGCATTATTTTGGTATGCGACACACAGCTATCCCAAGATGTATCCACATACCAAGTTTGGTATCTCTAAGTGTTATAATATTGAAAATACCGTGCAGACAAGAGGTGAAAGAGTCTGTGGATGCTCTACTGGCTAAATGTGCAGGGGACCGTAACACATTTTCAACATTCATTCAACCGGCACATGGCAATGATATAGGCCACTAGTTGTTGAATGCCAGCCAGGGTAGCAGGAGAACTAGTCTGTACAAAGTGAGTGTATTACAGGGTTCCCACAGTTTTTTGAGAACAAAACTCAAGGTCTTTTCCAGGTTTTCCCACAGTTTTCAAGGACAATTTATACCAGTGCTTGTCCGACACCGTTGTTGCAAAAACGTTAAATTGTTCGCAGTACTAATATGTGACACCACACAAGATGTTAGTTTATTGTTTTTGACAAGTATTGACTTTAACCCGCTGTTTTTCAGGCCGTTCTCCCTCCTATGAAGGAAATTTAGTGTTGACATTTAACTTGTTCTCAGACGACATGCTTTATCGATTCAAATGATTAGACGCTTGCACATACGACGGAACATTGCGAGTTTTATTCGTAAATACTCGGCTAAAATCGTCAACACATTTTATGAGTCATCCGGTGCAGTAGGAACGCCAGCCCTATGGCGTATGAATATTTATCAAACAAGGTCACGTGATAAAATCGATAACAAAATGACATTATTGGGAAAATGTTCACTGGTTAGATTTATACACCTCTTATCTATAAACTGTGATTATGACAAAACACAATCACAGATCGTTGTTAAAGTAATAATATTCACAAACTACATTGGTCGAACATAATTGGTGTACACTTCGTGTAATTCCCATTAATAGTTAAAGGTATTTTTCAAAGGGATGAATTTAGGTTGTTTTAAGGTTTAAATTGCCAACAATGCGCTTTTAAATCAAAATCGATTTATTTCGTCATTTTAGAAGCGAGAATAAAAACAAATGCATGTACGCATAGATAAATCTTTCCTCTGTCCATATGCAAAATTTTAATGAAATCGGAGACAAGTACTTTTTTTTCCCCAAAATTAACTAACATGACCCACGGACTCAAAGACGGCATAACGCATATACATTTACAGACGCGACTGGGTACACAAGAAATGAAATAATTCTATTATTTCAATACATATATTTCAAATGTATGTATCCATGCATTCCAGATTAAATTTCTGATCTATACATGCTTTTGGTTTATGCCGGAGTGCTCGGAATAGGTTTTAACAAACCAAATTGCAACGGTACGTCGGGAAAGGAAATGAGGATGGTAAAAATATATATTGCAGTGCTAATTTTTTGAATCCGAAAAAATTGCAAAAAAATGAAGTTTTAACAACGAGAATGAATTTTTTTTCATGAAAGTGTTCATTGACATGTCTTCTATTAAAAACCAAAATTTAAAGTCAATCAGAAAAAAGTACTTTTTTTTTCCCAAAATTAACAAAGTACATCGTGTTCGCTAAAATATGAACAATCACCTGTCGAAGTTAATGTACACGCGGGATATACAACCATGCAATTGTGAAATCCTTTTTAAGAGATATATTGATTTCAACATTGTTCTGTATTTAATAAATTATTAGAGTAGAATGTTCGCAGTTTTTTCAAGGACACCATTACGGTAGTATCCCTGCAACCCCGCCCCTCATGCCAACCCCACCACCCTCTATACCGTATTGATTAAGTTGTATATAGCTGCGAATGCGCAGTTTTAATCAAATTCGATTGATTTCATCATTTTAGAAAGAAAAAAAGCATGTACGCGTAAATGCATTTTTTCTCTGTAGATATGTAAAATATAAAAAAAAACGGAGGCAAGTACTTTCACCCCCCACTCCCCCCGAAAATTAACGAAGTACACCGTAATCGCTTAAATACGCCGATTCGACGTTACAAATCGATGTTCGCACGGAATAAAATTGTGGAATTATGAATTCATTTATAAAGATAAATCGATTTCAGCATTGTTCAGTAGTTGTTATAGTATTGATGTAGTATGTTCACAGTATTTATGAGAGTAAGATTACGGTAGTATGACTGTATTCCTCCAACCCCGTCGGCTTCCCCACCAACGTACACACAATACGTTGTGTATTGCTGAGAATGCGCGTTTTATTTAAATCGATTTATTTCGTCATTTTAGAAGCGAGAATAAAAACAAAATCATATAAATACAGCTCTCCTCTGTATATATGTTGAATTTCAATAAACGGAGACAAGTACTAATTAAGTAACAGGGCTATCCGACCCAAGACGGCAACATTCATATTCATTTAAAAAGACGACCGGCTACAGAAACAATTAAATAATTTTGTTATGTAAACACATATATTTAAAATGTATGTGTCTATGTATTTTACACTAAATTTTTGATCTATACATGCTTTGGGTTAATGTCAGAGTGCCCAATTTATTTTAACAAACAATGTTGCAACGGTATATCGGAAAATGAAATCATGATACGTTGCAGAGTTAATTTTCGAAATCAGAAAAAGCGATAAACTAATATAAGTTTAACAGGAAAAAAGAAGTATATTCTTTTAACTGTTCGTTTGAAACTGAGGGGGCGACTCGAGTAAATGACTGACGAGTAACAGACATGCTACTGTCAGTAACAAACATGATTTTGTGTAAACTCGAAGATTGCATAACATAAATATGTGGACATGAAATTGTGTCAATAGTTTGTGGTGTTGTGAAACACTGTACGCGTGAATCCGAAAAGTGCGGGTCTGTTATCTTTATAGGGCATATATAGTTATATATATATATATATATATTTATATATATATTATTAATTTATATTTATTTGTATGGTCCCAGAACGCAGTCATACTCACTACTACTGAAAGTGAATACTTAATATACATGTGCGGTGTGTTACGATCTGTGGTATTTTAAAACAGACATATTAAACATTTCCCTAAAAATATATAACGATGATAAAATTGTAATACTATATTCATAGAAAAAAATGTTCCTGAAAAAAAAATACATGTTTGTTTTCAGCAGTTGAAATCTACTATATTTTGCGAATATTGCTACTTTGAAAATTTGAATACGTCTGTTTTTATCAAATAGCATGTTTTGTTTCTTTTAATAAAATAAAAATTAATTTATGATTTCGGAATATGTCTTACGCACTGTTGAATCCTATAATTTAACAACAAGTGGTTTGGTTCACAGGCGACAGTATCGATGAACAAAACCACTTGTTTTACTGGATTCTACATTGTGCAAGAAAATATTCATATATTATACCATTACTATTATAACATGTGTGTTGTACCATATGCTTATCCTTGTTTATAAATGTTTGATAATGGATGTCAGCAGGAACTTGACTTTTGACCTAAAAATCAAACGGATCATCCTCTTTCCACTGTCCACCAATGAAGTTTCATGAAATTTGCTTTAGGTGTGGACAAGACTTTTCATTTTCCGGTCATGGTAACGGACCTTTCAACTACTGACTTCAAAATAAACAGGGATTATCATTTCACCAAAGGCAGTCAAAGTATGAGTTTTATGAAATTAGCTTTAGAGAAAGTAAAAAAGAGTTTCATTGCGGACACGATTTTTCATTATCAAGTCACTGTGACGTTGACCTTAGATTTATTGACCTCAATATTAATAGGGATCATACTCTTTCCAAAGGCAGTCAACCCATGTCGTTTGAATATATTTACTTCAGGGAAAATAGAGTTACATCCGATCATGAAAACCATTGTCCGCACCGGACAATGGTTTTCATGATCGGATCGGTGACCTTGACATTTGATCTCGAACTAAATAGGGGTCATTCTCTCACCAAATGCAGTCAACCCATATAGTTTCATGATACATGTATTTGCTTCAGTAAATAAGGAGTTGCATTGTGGCCAAGGTATTAGGGTTATATTGTCCTTTTGACATATTAACCTCAAAATCATCAAACGATGCAATAGTCTTATAACAGGCAGTCAACCCATGGCGTTTCAACAGACTTCCTTCAGGAAAACAGAAGTTACAGTGCGGACAATGCGTTTCATTATCCGGTCTGTGACCTTGACCGTTGACCCACTCACAATCAAAAGGATCACCCTCTCGCCAAAAGCAATCCATCCATTAAGTTCATGATATTTGACTGACAGTTTACAACATTTTACATTATCATGTTACCGTGACAATGATCTTTGACCTAATGACATCAAAATCAAAAGGCATCATTCTCTCACCAAATGCACTCAAACCATGAATTTTGATGAGATTTGCTTCTGGGGAAGTGCACAGTGCAGACAAAGTTTTTCATGATCATTATTGGGTCACGGCGCCCTTGACCTTCAATATTTGATATGCACATACTGATGCTTCTTACAAAGTTTCGTAAAAATCCAACAAATAGCGCAGACAAGATTTGTGACGGACGAACGGATAGGCCAAATATAATCTGTCTCACCTACCACTTTGTGGTGGAAGACATATTTATAAAGACAATATTTTAGTTCATATGTATACTTTATTAAGCAAATAATTAAGCGAACATAAACTTCAGCATTGACTCTGGCCAGTGGTGTACATGGAGTCTTCTTCCACATGACGTGCAGCCTGAAAGAAAATAAAAAAATAAGTCGCGTACAGTATTCAATTTGAATCAGGTGTTGATAGGGGGAGCTAGGGCATGTTAAGGGGAATGGGACAGTTTGACACAATGGGCTAGCAGGATACATCGAAGTAACCCAGTAGCGCCAGTAAGACTTGAATCCGTGTTCACTGGATTCAAAGCCGATATGCTATAAACGTCCCTTGACCAAAACTGAGTAAATGGCACATCAAATAAAGGGTCAATACATATTATATTGTGTATCATACGAGTATATGATTGACCTGACATGATTACAGAACAATTTTAATGTATTTTTCACCCAACAGTACTACAGCAAGAATCTATTACAAGGAAAGTTAAATCTGACAGATGGTGCAATGCTATATAAGCCATTTTTACTAGAAGGGGAATAAAATACAACTCTTGCCAAAAATCTAAAATTGTTAAATTTTACACGTTTTGTTCAAAGGATATTTTACTTTAATGACTTAGTAAGGTCATTTTACATGGGGAGAAAATATTAATATACAACTATTTATTTTCTATCTCAAAACCTGGTGATGCCGCTAGTTTTAGTAATAAAACACGATTAAATAGGGCAGTTGAGAAGACACTTTTGTAGATGTGTGGTCTGTTCTGATGTGAAAATGTGTAAAACAGACACAATATTGAAAATTTGCTCTGTTTCCCTTTAATAAATTGGGGACCCATCACATAGACCATAATAATATTGTAATTAGTTGATGTTAAATGGACACACGGCACCTGCTTGCATTAAAAATTAAATAAAAGTGTTTCATTCTGTCTTCGTTATTTTATCAAATACTTAACTATATTATAGGTGCACTATTATCAACAGTTCTGAACTATTCTAATAAATAATATTAATGATGCACAAATGCAAATTATGCAGAAACATTGACCAAACTCCAGAAGTTTAAAAAAAATAAAGATTGCCTAGTGTCCCTTTAACACAACTTGTTTTCGCATGTATCCAGTACATGTAGTTTACACGAGCTCATATGACAATCACGCTGCATTATCACCGAAAACATTTTTTACTGTAACTTTGAACAGCACCGTGCAAGCATAACACAAGCTCCATTTAAAGAACTACACAAGTGTAAACATTTTGTAAAAGGGCTCCCACCTCAAAATGATCCAATGGCATTTAACTCGGCTTGACATTCTGAAGTCGTCAGTATCAATTCACTTAGAATTGCTCAAGGGCAGGATTCACATTTGAGACCTCTCTGAAAAACAACATCAATCCAATGTCAATGATCAAACAGACAGAGTTTATCCTTTGTTATACATAATGTAACATATTTATAAAGGAAAACTCAAAACTCTACTTACTGTCATGGATAAATAATATGTACACATATGTGTATCTAGATCTATGTTACTGTACATAAATATGAATCTGACCTGTCAATGGCTGTTTACATTGTTTCAATGGTAGTTGTATCGGGTATGTATTCACGAATGTGCGAGAAAATGGGGATAACAAACGATAAAGAGACAACGCTAACAATTTACATTCATGCATCTGAGGGGTGGGGGTGGAGGGGGTTTCTAGTTTCCTTACCCCCTCCTTGTTTTCGGTATTCAAGCTCCATCTACCCCCCATCCCCCCCCCCCACATCTACCGTACTTGGGTGGGCGGGGGTGCGGGGGACATTGATAGCATTTCTACTAGTAACTGTTTTATTCCACGAAACGTTCTACAGTTTTAGTTTTTACATAATCTACGGTATGAAACACTTTACGCGTGTTGTTAGACTCCATAGGTTCCCGTAGTGCTCGCCGACGCAGCGCGCACAATTTCGGGTGTAAAAAAATGGCGTCTGTTTTAATTGAAAATTCGTAAAATAGTCCGTAAAATACAAAGAAATAGTCCATGTTCGCGGAGTTAAAATGCGAACAGAACTGATATGTTATAGGTCCGTGGCGTTCCTACTGGTGAGGTAACGAATTTGTACGACAGCGATCGAAAACAAAAGTACAATTTGGGGTTCACATTTCATTGATCAGAGCATTAACACATCTTTACGATTGTTCACGATTATAAATGGTTAATTTTTATTGGCTTTAGCCTTACCAGGGGTGGAAAAATTTGGAAAAATCCACTCGCCCTGCAGGACTAGTGGAAGCAAAAAGCTACTCACCCTTACCAATTTACCACTCGCACAGCAGCATATAACATGAACATTATTTTCACCACTATAGTAAGCTACAATAAGTACATTTGTGTACTCACAGACACTGTAGTAGCTGACAGGCAGTATGTGGATATTTTATTGTTATGCTTTCCGAACAGCGACCTGATGTCTGCTTGTTTACCCGCCATGTTTACGGTGTCGAAACAAAAACAAGAAATCCGTGGATTCACATGTCTCGCCTAACGGGGCTGGACTTAAATATAAAAAGGTCAATGATGCTTAAATGAAAGTTTGTAAACATTTTAGTAACTAAAAACAATCGAGTTTGCCGTTTGCTGAGATGATATTTAAGTGCATTTGTTTAAAAACGAAATGCCATTCTATTAAAAACAAGAGGCCCAAGAGGGCCTGTGGATGCTCTACTGGCTAAAACGGCTCTTATATCAAGGGTTGTCGACATAAAATTCCCATCAGTAGTTTTTTTAAAACATTGCAAAAACAACAGGGATAAGATGGCCTTAGATCGCTCACCTGGTAATCATGGGCAATAAGTCTGCTGTGTCTAGTCTGGCATGGGCATTTTTTAATTTGTCCCACTTTCTTCTATGAATGAAATTTCATAAAAATGGGTGGGTGGGGTGGGTGGGGGGGGGGGGGGTAACATTATTAACAAATATGGTAAAGATCAAATAAAAAATGAAGTAACTACAGATTTAACAAAGGAAAATATAATAATAGCATTTTGTCAACAAATCAAGGGCCATAACCTGTCGTTACTAACTAGATCCAGCTGATTTTCGAACTTGTCCAAAATTGCATTGATATACCATGCTTTGCACAACTAGACATCATACTGAGGCTTCCTGCCAAATTTTGTAGAAATCCAAGCCGTTTAAGGAGGAGTAGCGCCGACAAGAAATTTACGGTAAAAATGTCAACTTGCCATAACTCCGTCATAAATCAGCAAACTGGGCGATATGCACAATTAGACATCTTACCGATGCTTCCTGCCAAGTTTCGACGAAATCCAACAAGGCATTTAGGAGGAGTAGCGCCGACAAGAAATTAAAAAAAATAATGTCATGGGGCCGTAACTCCATCAAAAATCAACGAACCAGAAAAAAAATGCAATAGGCACAGCAATGATTCCTGCTAACATGGCGTTAACACACAAAAAACAAAAAAAAATGAAGATTAAGAAAATTAAAAAAAAAAAAATATTAAAAAAAAAAAAATCAAAAAAAAATTAAATCAAAAAAATAATGAAATAGGAAATTAAAAAAAATATATATCTATTAAAAAATATATATATAAAAACGCAAATATATACTAATAATAAAAAAAAAAGGCAAAACATCTGGTAAAGTTTGGTAAAGATCAGATGAAAAATGAAAGCCCTATCGTATTAACGAGGCAAAATATAGAATTTTTACCTAAATCAAGGGTCATAACTCTGCTGCTATTGGTCCGATCTGGCTGGTTTTCGAACCTGTGCGAGCTTTCATTGATATTAACAATCTGGTAAAGTTTGGTAAAGATCGGATGAAAAATGAAGGCATTTGGCCAGTAGAGCTAAAAATCATCAGCTCCAAAAGGTAGGTCAAGGTCATAGATGAAATCCAGGCATCCAAAAAAAGATGCACTACCGAAAACACAACTATGTCAAAATAGAATATGTTTTCTTCCAAAGATTAAGCTATAAATTAGGTTTAAAACAGCTAGTGCATAATTCTAGTTCATGAGAAAGTGATGTAAATGTAACAATTAAAATTATCTGCCCTTTGCTTGGATGGTGAAGGTCACATCCACATTTGCTTTGTCACGTTGCAATGTACCACTCAAGATACAACTATAAGCAAAGTTTGAAAGTTCTTAGTGCATACAGTTTGTGAAAAAGTGACCTAAATGCCAAAGTTGAAGGTAAACATTATAAGGTTATCTTCCCTTGCTTGGAGGGTCAAGGTCACTTCCACATTTGCTTTGTCACGTCGCGATGTACCACTCAAGATACAACTTTAAGCAAAGTTTTAAAGGTCTAGTGTATACAGTTTGTGAAAATGTGACCTAAACGCAAAAGTTGAACCTAAAAATTAGTAAATTACCTGCCCTTTGCTTGGAGAGTCAAGGTCACTTCCACATTTGCTTTGTAACCTTGCGATGTATACCACCCGTGATGCAACTATAAGCAAAGTTTGAAAGGTCTAGTGCATATAGTTTGTGAGAAAATGACCTAAACTCAAAACTTGAATGTTGACGCCGCCGCCGCCGGAAAATCAACACCTATTACCCTTTTTTTCTTCGAAAAGGCGAGACAAAAAGTGCACTTACTTTTCTACACAGATGCGTGCTAAATGCAAATACAAAGTCAACCCTTAAACAATTTATAATCATTGTATCACACACAAAGAGTTGCTAGTTGGGACATGTTATCTCTGTAAAGAGGCACTAAAGAGAATAAATAAAAGTCGCTTTATTGTAATTGTTTGTGAAGTAGATGTTAAGTGGATGTTAAGTTTCGCGTGTCTCACTAATTCCTATTGTTTTGAAAGGCTGTAAATTATTTAAATGCACTATGGTAACTATGGTTGGGTAATTTAGGATTTTGCAACAGTTTCAGTTTCAGGTTCAGTTTCAGTTTTAAAGTGTTCAAGTGCTTGAACGAACCCACCATTGTCTCATATACCGTTTTAAGTGGCCTCTGCAGTTTATTTTAATTTTGAAACAATTGTAGATTATGTCATTTTCTATATCATTAACTACTAGCCAATATTTATAAACAAAAAAGGAAGTAAAAATTGGGACAAAAACACCGTAATTATATGCTTATTCTTGCATATCCACGTTTTATACGAGTCTTGGAAAATCTGATATTACACGTGGGGTCAGATAAAAGTCATGCACATCAACAATAGGGCCTAATGTAATATCAGATCAATAAAAAAGCGACTTCATGTCATTGTGTAAGTATAAATTCTTGCTTATGATATAATTTTCATAAACCTGAAGGTCTGAGCCTAAACCGTGCTATAAATGCCGGTATATTACAGTCGTGCTATAAGTGACAGATTCGGCAGTATTACCATGCGATGTACCACTCAGGATACAACTATAAGCATAGTTTTAAAGGTCTAGTGCATACAGTTTGTGAAAAAGTGACCTAAACGCAAAAACTTAACCTAAAAATTATTAAGTTATATGCCCTTTGCTTGGAGAGTCAAGGTCACTTCCACATTTGCTTTGTCACGTTGCCATGTACCACCTAAGATACAATTATAAGCAAAGTTTGAAAGGTCTAGTGCATAAAGTTTGTGAAAAAGTGACCTAAACGCAAAAGTTGAACCTAAAAATTAGTATGTTATCTGCCCTTTGCTTGGAGGGTCAAGGTCACTTCCACATTTGCTTCGTCACGTTGCGATGTACCACCCATGATACAACTATAAGCAAAGTTTGAAAGGTCTAGTGCATACAGTTTGTGAGAAAATGACCTAAACGCAAAACTTGAATGTTGACGCCGCCGCCGCCGCCGGAAAAGCAACACCTATGTCTTTTTTTTTCTTCGAAAAGGCGAGACAAAAACCTAGTCTGACTGGTTAGCAATATATTGCATCACACTCCAATTGATTTTAGCGAGAATTGAATCACAGTCTATATGACGCGTAGGTTACCTGGTAACAAACAAACACCTTGTTAATACGGAACAAAATTACGCGTCGGAAATGATCCAGATTTGAAATCTTGCAAATATTGCAACATCGTGTTTGAACGATAGTTTAACTTCATTTTTATAGTGCAAAAAGTCACTCGCCCTGTCGGACGACCAGACGCCAAATGTTACTCGTCCGCATGCAGCTTGCACTCGCCAATGCGAGCGGGCAAGTGGAATTTTACACCCCTGCTTACGTAAAGTACGGAATATCAACTGACGTACACTTTTATTTTTATAATTCACTTGGATTCCACACTTGGAGAGGCTACACAACACTATTTTTTTCCCGAATAAATCCCGGTTTTTACTGATTTGGGTAAAATTCGAGGGGTTTTCATGGCCTGGAATTACTGTTTTGAAATTCACGACTTTTTCCCGATTTCCCGGTATGGGAACCATGATATTATGTCCTTTAATGGGGCATAACACCGCCGAAAGTCATTCAACTGGAACACAACAATGACATGCGCAACTACACATGGCACTAATCATCCCTGCCATTGTATCAAGAGAATAGAAATGTGACAAAGTTTGTGTATTAAAACTTTAAAGAACTCAATATCATTAACCATTACACAACAATGGCAGTGCAGCTAGGCTTGGTATAGTTCTATGACATAAAACGTCACAGAACAGAGCTACAGATAAGCAACGTATTTGCGTAAATTCCCAGTTAAAACTCCCTAAATACACAATTAAATTACTTTCTTGGTGCGTACCAATTACGTTTAACAAATTAATTACGCAAAATAACTGTTTTTGTCAGCGTATCATATTTTATCCATTACCGTGAAGACGGCCAATATCAAACGGAATGCATCACCGTTTCCAGTCAATACTCAAATAAGCGAGCCATTGAGTTTGGCTAAATGTGACTGGTTATCAAGTTGTTTTTTTTTCACTTGAAAGTAAATCCTTCAGGAACAAAAATGTTGTATACAGTCTATTTTTAATTATTCGGCATCACCGAAGCACTCAACTTTCTCTAAACGTCGTCAACATGGCGAAAAGAGGCGCAGGTGTTTTAACTCAGTGCAAGAATATTCATTATCGCTAAATATTAATAACTAACTCAGAACACAATAATAACTAACGTTACTAACTCAGAACACAGTAATAACTAACGTTGCGACGTTGAGTCGTGACGTCAATAAAGAGACGTCATCCGCCGATAACGTTCAATAAAGCGAATATTTGTTTGCAAAAACGTAATTTAAAATGTAATAAATATAGATTATTTAACTGCTGGGATCGATTATGGGTAATCCTTCACTTGATGGTAGACGTGCTTTGTTTTTTCACTCACTCGCATGCGCTCGTTCGTAAAAGAACCACACGCCTACCTCTTGTGAAGGATTTCCCTATAATCGATCCCAGCAGTTAAATAATCTCTATATAATTCATTTAGGGCCCTGGTTTTGTATCACTGCTTAACACAGAAGTTCAGAGAGATATTGCACAGGGTATAGTTCTCCCTGTACACTGGACAGACTACTTTACATTCCTCCGAAGGATGACCTATATTCACAGTACCATGCCCAAGTAAGATACTGCGGGAACTTGTTTGAAAAATCCGGGATGTGACCCGACTAGAAATCAAACACGTGATTTCTGGGACTCGAGTCAAGAATGCTTAACACTTGACGACCGCAGGGTTAAGTTTCCAAAATTATATGGAAACAAAATAGCACAAGATGTTTCGAAAGATAAACATTCAAGAAAAATAGGTCTGGAAGTCTCCTGAAACATGGAGTCATACACAAATATCCTAGACACATTCGGTATACACAGGGTCTGAATTACCCTGACTACCAAAACAGCCATGATTCTCACGTCTCCGTCTAGGTATTTTGTTCTTCTTTTAGTTTAGATACTACAGATTACCAAATATGCAAACGACGACTAGAAACGTCAGGGAATGTTTATGCACACACAACCTTCCAATTGTTCACTCGAATATTTAAACATACAGAATGAATAACAAAAACTTATTTACGCAGTCTAGATCATCTGCGACGCTTGCTTGTTTACAAAATTATCAGGCGTCGAACATGATCAAGACTAATTGCATGTAGGTCAATCCGTGACAACGCAAACAATACACGTACACAAAACATTCATAAACTGAAAATGTGAGCTAACTTTATAGACACGTATGACAGTTGAGAGTGTTAACTTGCACATATTCTACTTCCGATAAATTGTTTCTTCCTAACTGGAGCACTCTCGCTGCACAAAAGAAAACAAAATGGAGGAATGGCCGCATCAAAACGGAAATGGAATGCTATGACGTCAGGCTCTTCCAGTAACACATTATACTTTCGTGAAACGCCTCCCGAGTATTGGCGATCTGTGCAGTGAGGTCTAAATCAAGTTTATGTTCACTATAAAAAACACATACATCTATATAAATCTTCCTTGGAATTTTATTAGAACAAAATGTAGTTCACATCGATTCAAAAACATATACAGAAAATGGAATTCGCAATTAACTATCTCCATACACGAGGGGTACAGCAAATTCACGCTTCACAGTGCACTATATGCAGTATATGGAATCTCGAATTAGGTCAAACACCATCACAGTATTAGAGCGTTCTAATGGTTTCCATACACAGTAATAGTTATCCGAATTTCTATATTCATGAATAATAACGCTCTATGAAAATGACACCGTTATTATCATTTTGTCGATTTCTGTCGTTTACTTTGATCTACATTTGGTAATACATTATGATAGCTATTAATATTTTATAACGTGACTTGAGGTTTGATATGAAGTTATGTTTTAATAGACATACTGGCTTTTTCTTCCATGATACACGGCCCCCTGATTGTATTGCATTTTTATATGGGCGGACGCTCGATCGTTTGATTGATATGCGTTTTAAAATGTTCTACGGAGAAAAAGTGCGCTTTGTTTGTCTCTTGATATACATTCGTCCTGTATAAAACGAAGAAGGAAAATCAATGGTGCAATGACACCTAAAACTACACTTTGTTTAAGTAATACTGAAAAGCCGGAAGTTCACCTGTACAATATTGCTGCGCGCAGTCAGCCCCTCGTAACGTGTCCCTCGTAACTTATCTGTGCGGCGTTTTTCGGATGCATATTCGGTAAATTGAATTAGGAGTTACATCCTCTTCATAGAATAACTTTATGAATATTTTGCTATCAACATTTGAAGATCCTAAAAAACATTTCATTCATGCATTCACTCATTCATTCATTTATTCAAATTTCAGAGACCTTGCTACAAGTCCAAGTAAGAGTCATTTTATTTATATATTGTAAACAACTTGATTGAGCTATGAAGTCAGTGGTCACAGCATATTTAGCTCTGTGAGGTCTGATGTGCACAAATCCCCAGTCATAATGATGTTATTTTGAAAACTAAACTATACACTTACAAACATGTCAAGATTTGTGCATTTGGTAATATATAAGTTTTGATTCTGATCGTTTTAAATGGATCGGAGGATATCTGAAAGAATAATGGTTGTCAATACTACGAGTATAACAATCACAATGTGGCTCAATTGCATATTTAATGTATATGTGCACTAAAATAGGCCTCATAACATAATATAATAACTGTTAATGGTATAGGTGGAAAAATGGGTGGTCTGCCTCCACCACAAAAAAATCGACCGTCATATATAACCTTAAATTTGTTGATAATGACGTAAAACACCATACAAACAAATAAATGTTCATCAACTCCGTTTAATGATTGAAGAGGTGTTGCTCATTTTAGAATCCCACAGCACCAACAAAAGATACATATATAGCTGTACACACAAACAGTTAGTAATATTCAACCACATTTCCTTTATATTATTCTGATAATTAATATTAATTATTGAACAAATGCAAGTTATGTAGAAAAACTAACCGGGCTCCGCGAGCTTTCAAAAAATAAAGATTGCCGTTAACATCAATCAATACTCAGTGAAGATAACTATTTGGAACTAGATGAATTCGTATGCTGAAAACATATTTATAGACTGTATCCCTGAAATTGATATGTAATTCAAGTAGTAGAAGACTAATAAAATGCCTGTATACCAATTTGACTGCGTCCCGGTATTCTTACTAAAATCAGGACACGTTTATATTACAATCGAGTCTCTGCTGAAATACAGTTGTTTTATGAACAGTAAAAACAAGCAAGGTTTTACGCAAGCGTAAAATAGCTGCCGAGAGACAAGAAGTTAACATAATAATATATCAAGTCACGGGTGTTAAAACAATATTGAAAAAAAATGTTGTCACGGAGACATAAACACGCCACGACCGTTTTTTCTTACATTCTTTCCGAATTTTACCATCAGTTCTTCCTACCAAGCATTTTAAATCAATGTGGGCGACTTCGCTTCTTTCTGTTCAAATACCTTGACATGCGTTACATATTGATTACAATTACCTTGTTACATCAGCACAGAAATACAATTGTTCACATGTAAGGGATACGTGTGCGTTAGAGTGTGCATTACAACACATATACACTGTTCACTGTTACCATGTGATTAGTTAAGGAACTGTTGCTATCTTACCATCAGCAATAATGAAATCAATGAAAATTTGAAGAAAAAAAAGGGAAATCAAAAGGCTTGAACCCTACTTTCCTGGGCAGTAACACGGCGCCTCGACCAACTGCACTATTGAGGCTTGTAAATGTTCCGTCGCTAATATACATATAATAGTAATTCAGCTGATTACATGCTACCAATCGTGAACGCTCGGCCAATCCCGTCATTCTTCGGGATCCCGCGAAGAAGTGTACGAGATGTTGCGAATGACATGCTACAGTAGACTGGTTTACGAAAACGTCATTTCAGCAAGTGAAATGGTAACCTTTCAACGTTACAAAATATGTGTTTATACCATTCAAGTTTTTCAGACGAGTTCTCTAGGAATTCAAGTTGTAAAGCATGCTTATTGCCACTTACATGAGTCACAGTCTGTTAACCATAGACATATATAAAAGCAATATAAGAGTCAGCTGCCTTCGGCAACTGAATGACGTTGATACACAGTCCAACTCCCATAGCAGCTTTCTGAATCCGGGATAAATATAACCGGAGCCTCGGCAATAACGGACCAAGCATGTAACATGTACTTTATGATTTACTGACTCTTATCTTTTATAATTATAATTATTTCACTTGTGAAATGCATGAATGAACAACTGGACTTGTGAATTTTACAAGACAATACGCGGTTAGAATGCAAAGCCTTCGATTGCCAACATATGGTTAGCATTAGGCAATTAGATAGAGTTTCTCAAGCCGTTGGTCAGCTCAGCAGGTACTGAGATTATGGCCGTTAATGTCTCATTTACATTCCCAATGATTACTGTAGCTCTTTACAGTGAGTTCTGAGATCGGTATTCATTTTAAACGTATAACAAGCCATTTTGAATATACAGCTGGATTTGAATTTCGAGCTGGCTTTGAGATCGATATTCGTTTTAAACGTATAACAAGGCATTTTGAATATCGAGCTGGGTTTGAATTTCGAGCTGGTTCTGAGATCGACATTCGTTTTAAACTTACAACAACGAATTTTGAATATCGATCTGGGTTTAAATTTCGAGCTGTCTCTGAGATCGATAGTCGTTTTAGACGTATAACAAGGCATTTAGAATATCGGGCTTGGTTTGAATTTCGAGCTGGCTCTGAGATCGATATTTGTTTTAAACATACAACAACGAATTTTAAATATCGAGCTGGGTTTGAATTTCGAGCTGGCTCTGAGATCGATATTCGTTTTAAACTTTCACCAAGGCATTATGTATGTAGAGTTGGGTTTAAATACAGAGCTGGCTCTGAGATCGATATTCGTTTTAATCGTACACCAAGTCATTTTGAATATCGAGCTGGTATTGAATTTTGAGCTGGCTCTGAGATCGATATTCGTTTTAAACGTATAACAAGGCATTTTGAATACAGAGCTGGGTTTGAATTTCGAGCTGGCTCTGAGATCAATACTCGTTTTAAACGTCTAACAAGGCATTTTGAATACAGAGCTGGCTTTGAATTTCGAGCTGGCTCTGAGATCGATATTCGTTTTAAACGTGAACCAAGTCATTTTGAATATCGATCTGGGTTTGTATTTCGAGCTTGCTTTGAGGTCGATATTCGTTTTAAACACAACAACGAATTATGAATATGAGCTCGAACTTCAATCCAAACTCGATATTCAAAAGCCTTATTGTGCGTTTAAAACGAATATCGATCTCAGAGCCAGGTCAAAATTAAAACCCAGCTCTGTATTCAAAATGCCTTGTTGTATGATTATAACGAATATCGATCTCAGAGCCAGCTCGAAATGTAAAATCCAGCACGTGATGTAATATAACTTCTTATACACGTTTAACCAAATATCGAACCCAGCTTTGTATTACAAATGCCTTGTTGTATGTTTTTAAAACGAATATCGATCTCAGAGCCAGCACAAAATTCAAACCCAGCTCTGTATTCAAAATGCCTTGTTATACGTTTAAAACGAATATCGATCTCAGGGCCAGCTCGAAATTCAAACCCAGCTCGATATTCAAAATTACTTGGTGTACGTTTAAAATGAATATCGATCTCAGGGCCAGCTCGAAATTCATATCCAGCTCGATATTCAAAATGGCTTGGTGTATTTTTGAAACGAATATCGATCTCAGAGCCAGCTCGAAATTCAAACCCAGATCGATAATCAAAATGTGTCGTTGTATGTTTACAACGAATGTCAATCTCAGAGCCAGCTCGAAATTCAAACCCAGCTCGATATTCAAAATGATTTGGTGTACGTTTAAAACGAATATAGATCTCAGAGCCAGCTCGAAATTCAAACCCAGTTCGATATTTAAAATGACTTGGTGTACGTTTAAAACGAATATCGATGTCAGAGCCAGCTCTAAATTCAAATCCAGCTCGGTATTCAAAATGGCTTTTGTATGTTTAAAACGAATATCTATCTCAGAGCCAGCTCGAAATGCAAACTCAGCTCGATATACAAAATTCGTTGTTGTATGTTTAAAACGAATGTCGATATCAGAGCCAGCTTAAAATTCAAACCCAGCTCGATATTCAAAATGCCTTGTTATACGTTTAAAACGAATATCGATCTCAAAGTCAGCTCGATCTCAGAGCCAGCTCGAAATTCAAACCCAGTTCTGCATTCAAAATGACTTTGTGTATGTTTATAACGAATATCGATCTCAGTGCCAGTTCTGTATGCAATCCCAGCTCTGCATTCATAATGCATTATGTAAGTTTAAAACAAATACCGATCTCAGAGCCAGCTCGAAATTTAAACCCAGCTCTGTATTCAAAATGCCTTGTTATACGTTTAAAACTAATATCGATCTCAGAGCCATCTCTGTATTCAAACCCAGCTCTGTATTCAAAATGCCTTTTTATGCGTTTAAATCTAACATCGATATCAGTGCCAGCTCGAAATTCAAACCCAGCTCTGCATTCAAAATGCCTTGTTATACGTTCAAAACGAATATCGATCTCAGGGCCAGCTCGAAATTCAAACCCTTCTCGATATTCAAAATGACTTGGTGTACGTTTAAAACGAATATCGATCTCAGGGCCAGCTCGAAATTTAAATCCAGCTCGATATTCAAAATTTCTTGGTGTATTTTTAAAACGAATATCGATCTCAGAGCCAGCTCGAAATTCAAATCCAGCTCGATATTCAAAATGGCCTGGTGTATGTTTAAAACGAATATCGATCTCAGAGCCTGCTCTAAATTCAAATCCAGCTCGATATTCAAAATTCATTGTTGTATGTTGTTTAAAACGAATGTCGATGTCAGAGCCAGCTCGAAATTCAAAGCCAGCTCGATATTCAAAATGCCTTGCTATACGTTTAAAACGAATATCGATCTCAGAGTCAGCTTTTAATTCAAACCCAGCTCTGAATTCAAAATGTATATTTATACGTTTAAAACGAATATCGTTCTCATTGCCAGCTCGAAATTCAAACCCAGTTCTGCATTCAAAATGACTTTGTGTATGTTTATAACGAATATCGATCTCAGAGCCAGTTCTGTATGCAAACCCAGCTCTGCATTCATAATGCATTGTGTAAGTTTAAAACGAATATCGATCTCAGAGCCAGCTCAAAATTCAAACCCAACTCTGTATTCGAAATGCCTTGTTATACGTTTAAAACGAATATCGATCTCAGAGCCAGCTCAAAATTCAATACCAGCTCGATATTCAAAATGACTTGGTGTACGATTAAAACGAATATCGATCTCAGAGCCAGCTCTGTATTTAAACCCAACTCTACATACATAATGCCTTGGTGAAAGTTTAAAACTAATATCGATCTCAGTGCCAGCACAAAATTCAAACCCAGCTCTGCATTCAAAATGCCTTGTTATACGTTTAAAACGTTTATCGATCTCAGGGCCAGCTCGAAATTCAAACCAAGCTCGATATTCAAAATTACTTGGTGTACGTTTAAAATGAATATCGATCTCAGGGCCAACTCGAAATTCATATTCAGCTCGATATTCAAAATGGCTTGGTGTATTTTTGAAACGAATATCGATCTCAGAGCCAGCTCGAAATTCAAACACAGCTCGATATTCAAAATTCGTTGTTGTATGTTTACAACGAATGTCAATCTCAGAGCCAGCTCGAAATTCCAACCCATCTTGATATTCAAAATAGCTTGTTATACGTTTAAAATTAATACCGATCTCAGTGCCAGCTCGAAATTCGAGCCCAGCTCGATATTCAAAATGACTTGGTTCACATTTAAACGAATATCTATCTCAAAGCCAGCTCGAAATTCAAATCCAGCTCGATATTCAAAATGGCCTAGTGTATGTTTAAAACGAATATCGATCTCAGAGCCAGCTCGAAATTCAAATCCTACTCGATATTCAAAATGCGTTGTTGTATGTTGTTTAAAACGAATTTCGATGTCAGAGTCAGCTCGAAATTCAAACCCAGCTCGATATTCAAAATGCCTTGTCGTATTTTTGAAACGAATATCGATCTCAGAGCCAGCTCGAAATTCAAACCCAGCTCGATATTCAAAATTCGTTGTTGTATGTTTACAACGAATGTCAATCTCAGAGCCAGCTCGAAATTCCAACCCATCTTGATATTCAAAATAGCTTGTTATACGTTTAAAATGAATACCGATCTCAGTGCCAGCTCGAAATTCGAACCCAGCTCGATATTCAAAATGACTTGGTTCACATTTAAACGAATATCTATCTCAAAGCCAGCTCGAAATTCAAATCCAGCTCGATATTCAAAATGGCCTAGTGTATGTTTAAAACGAATATCGATCTCAGAGCCAGCTCGAAATTCAAATCCTACTCGATATTCAAAATTCGTTGTTGTATGTTGTTTAAAACGAATTTCGATGTCAGAGCCAGCTCGAAATTCAAACCCAGCTCGATATTCAAAATGCCTTGTTATACGTTTAAAACGAATATCGATCTCAGAGCCAGCTCGAAATTCAAACCCAGCTCTGCATTCATAATGACTTGGTGTACATTTAAAACGAATATCTATCTCAGAGCCAGCTCGAAATTCAAACCCATCTCTGTATTCACTTTGCCTTCTTATAAATTTAACCGAATATCGATCTCAGAGCTAGCTCGACATTGAAAACCCAGCTCGATATTGAATGTCGATCTACGATCATCGATCTCATAGCCAACTTCACACAATCACATAATAGAGGGCCCCATGTAAGACTAATTTGCAACTAATTATGTGTAACCCTCTATAAAAAGCATTAAGTAGGATTGTAATTATAATAATATAATGGATGTAATGACGACAGTGCTGATCATATCTCTTATCTACACCACTGCACGACACTACATAACACGTCAACAACATGTAATGACGACAATGCTGATCATATCTCTTATCTGCACCATTGCACGACACTACATAACACTTCAACAACACTTGCAGACAATACCTCGTGTTCTTGTATACGTGCATTGTCAATCCATCCGCATAACGTTTACTCGGCTTATTTACCGTTTCATAACATCAATAACAATTATAAAGTGCATCACATGTAGCCAATGCGCAATATCTTGAAAAAATGAAAACTAGTTTGTATAAAGAATGATATATCCATTTAATACCATTTAAGAACTCACAACATATCCATACTTCACCCATATTGGGGCATGGGCTCCATCCTCTACGCCCCCGCCCCCACTACCCCCTTCCCCACGGCTTTTTTATTTATTTTTTACATATTATTGTGTTGTTTTGGTCAATTCTTACACATATAGCTATGTTGCCAGCCCCAAAATTCCCACCCCACGCCTTCACACCCCACCTCCTCCACCCACTCGAAACACATTTTTAAATAGTTTTATTTTACATTTCAGTGTTATTTATGGTCACTTCTTACACATATAGCTATGTTGCCCCCCCCCCCCCCAATCATCCCCACCGCGCCTTCCCCCCCCCACCACCACCTTCCCACTCCCACACTTGAAAAGCATTTGAAATTGTTTGTTTTTTTACATAATTCTGTGTTATTTTTGGCCACTTCTTACACATAGCTATGTTGCCCTCCACACCGCAACCCCCCGCCCCCATCCTTCGAAGAATGTATTTTTTATTTTTTTTACATATTTCTGCTTTGTTTTGGTCAATTCTTACACATATAGCTATGTTGCCACCCCCACATCCCACCCCACGCCTTCACCCCCATCCCCTCTCCCACCCACTGGAAACAAATTTTTAAATATTTTTCTTTTAAATTTCAGTGTTATTTATGGTCACTTCTTACACATATAGCTATGTTGCCCCTACCCCCACCCTCATCACCCTCATCGCCCCTTCCCCCACCTCCTGCCTCCCACACTTGAAACGTGTTTTATTTCTTTTTACATATTTCTGTGCTATTTTTGGCCACTTCTTACACATAGCTATGTTGCCATCCCTCACCCCCCCCCACCCACCCCCCCCCCCCCCGGCCCCCAGACCCCCGGCCTCCTCCACCACCCCTCGAATTTTTTTTATTATTTTTTTTACATATTTCTGTGTTGTTTTGGTCAATTCATACACATAAACCTATGTTGACTCCCACACTCAATCCCCCTCCCCCACACTCGAAAGTCTTTTTTTTTTTTTTACATAATTATGTGGTCAATTCATACTATGTTGACACCCCTCCCCCCTCGCTTTTTTTTTTTACATATTTCTGTTTTGGTCAATACTTACACATATAGCTATTAGCTATGTTGGCCATACCCCCACCCCACACTCGAATTTATTTTTTACCCATATTTCTGTGTTGTTTTGGTTAATTCTAACAAATATAGCTATGTTGCCCCCACTCCCGCATCGAACCACCACTTGAAACTCGATGTGTTTTCTTTACATATTTCTGTGTTGTTTAGGTCAATTCTTACACCTATAGCTGTGTTCGCCCCCAACCCCCCACCCTACCCCCCAGTCGAAACTCGTATTTGTCTCGCCTTTTCGAAGAAAAAAGGAGACATAGGTGTTGCTTTTCCGGTGGCAGCGGCGGCGGCGGCCGCGTCAACATTCAAGTTTTGCATTTAGGTCGTTTTCCCAAAAACTGTATGCACTACACCTTTCAAATGCAAACGACAGTGTCAAACTTTAAAGCGAATTTGCCGCATGTCCTTGTAACACAATGTGTACTATGTGGATTATAATTCAAATTGTACTATGTGGATTATACTTCTTGTATTCTTTACAGTGGCGTGTGTACTTTCTGACCCTTTGTCTCATCGTTGTGGTCATACCGTTAGTCGTAATTATCGTCAGCTTTATAGTACTGATCGTAGCTATATATCGTCGAGCTCTTTCACCACAAAACATTAAGTTACATAATAACAGGACGTCTACCCTATCTCTTATGAAATATAATAATATTGTGTCACCGTAGTATTTATTGATGAATATGGACATGGTGCATGTGCCTTAATCAATAAGATATGCAAATTCTTAGTATATATCAATTAGTTTTGTCAGAAAAGGCATGCGTTTGTGAACATTTAAAACTTGGTATTTAGATTTTTGAAACTGGTTGAAACATGATTTGTACAGTGAGGTATAGTGGTATAGCCTCGGATCCAGGGAGTGGTCGTTGGTTCGAACCCCGCCATGACAATTTGTGTTGTGTCCCTGATTAAGGCACTTTATATACTTTTGCATAGTATTGGTTCTATCCAGGAAGACATGGAGAGTGAATAAAATAAGTTCAGAGAGCCTTCCTTACAATTAATGTAAAATCTAAAGTTAATCTTACATGAAATGGGAGCTAATTTAAATCCTGTATACTTTTATATTACATTATACAAACTGTATTACTTAATGAATGAAATGTAGAGTTTATTATTTCCTAACTCTGCTGTCCAAAAGACATGCAGGCATTTGCAATGACGCATTGTCTGTAGTCCTTCCATCTTTGCCGTTTGCTCGAAAGAGATAAAACATTTGCCATACCAATACCATTATTAAGCAGTTATAATTCTTCATTATTACAAGACAAGTGTACTCGTGTATACACTCGTCACCTGTTTCAGAATATCATCAACTTAGATTGATAAAAAGTTTTGTTTTTCATAACATTATTATTCTTAAATACATATTGTCAGATCCATGGTCATTTTCTGTTATGTATACCAGAATGCAAAGTAATTTAATGAAAATACGTGTTAAAATCAACTCAAACAGACAAAAAATAAGAAAGGCTGCACTGATTATGTTAACAAACCAAATCAATGTAATCCAATTGTTCTATGAGTTTTTCAAAGCTTTCATTAACTATATCATTAACTATATTGATATTTCTGATTGTGTTCCGTATAGGACTCCCTGTAGTAAAGGCCAGCTATGAAATATAATTAAAATAAAAAAGGTCAGGAAAGGCTCGGAATATCGTAAAAGATGCATGACTATTTCATATATTATTGACATAAAACGCATAGTCATATATTATTGACATAAAACGTAAGTCCACAATATTGTTATAAATACCATTTTTCCCAGTGCTCTACTGGCAAAAATGGTATTTATAACAATATTGCATGCCCTCTAATTGCGTTATATATGTAAGGAGTGTCAAATTGACCGCGTTTATAAGGATATTAATAAACAAGAAGCACCAACAGTGGTGCGAACACCAGATTATTTAGGAGTATACATTTGGTTGTGCTGTCATTTGTTTTGGAATATGACTCTATATTCATAATATTAACATAAATCGAATTAGAACATGGGAACAATCCTGATTAATTCAAAACAAAGTAACATTTGGTTGTTTAATGATGATGAACATGTGTGCCAAGTGTCATAGTGTTCTGTGGTTTGGTTATGGAATATGACTGTACATTCAAAATATTTATCTAAAAGAGTTATGTTCTTATTCCATATAATTATGTAATAATGATGAATATGTATGCCAAGTTTGAAAACGTTTGGTCAATTGCTTTTTGGAATATCACTGTATATTCAATAGTTTGACTATCAAGGTTACAACGTGGACAATTCAGAAAAGGTGTATTACAGAGTTATGGCGCTTGTCATATGACGTTATTTAATGATGATGCTAATTTTGATGGTGATGCTAATGTATTACAGAGGTATTGCGCTTGTCGTATGACGTTATTTAATGATGATGAGCATGTATTACAGAGTTATGGCGCTTGTCATATGACTTTATTTAATGATGATGAGCATGTATTACAGAGTTATGGCGCTTGTCATATAACGTTATTTAACGATGATGAACATGTATTACAGAGTTATGGCGCTTGTCATATAACGTTATTTAATGATGATGAGCATGTATTACAGAGTTATGGCGCTTGTCATATGACGTTATTTAATGATGATGAGCATGTATTACAGAGTTATGGCGCTTGTCATATAACGTTATTTAATGATGATGAGCATGTATAACAGAGTTATGGCGCTTGTCATATAACGTTATTTAATGATGATGAGCATGTATTACAGAGTTATGGCGCTTGTCATATGACGTTATTTAATGATGATGAGCATGTATTACAGAGTTATGGCGCTTGTCATATAACGTTATTTAATGATGATGAACATGTATTACAGAATTATGGCGCTTGTCATATAACGTTATTTAATGGTAATGAGCATGTATTACAGAGTTATGGCGGTTGTCATATGACGTTATTTAATGATGATGGGCATGTATTACAGAGTTATGGCGCTGGTCATATGACGTTATTTAATGATGATGAGCATGTATTACAGAGTTATGGCGCTTCTCATATAACGTTATTTAACGATGATGAGCATGTATTACAGAGGTGTGACGCTTGTCATATGACGTTATTTAATGGTGATGAGCATGTATTACATAGGTATGACGTTGTCATATGACGTTATTTAATTGATGATGAGCATGTATTACAGAGTTATGGCGATTGTCATATGACGTTATTTAATGATGATGAGCATGTATTACAGAGTTATGGCGCTTGTCCTATGACGTTATTTAATGATGATGAGCATGTATTACAGAGTTATGGCGCTTGTCATATAACGTTATTTAACGATGATGAGCATGTATTACAGAGGTGTGACGCTTGTCATGTGACGTTATTTAATGGTGATGAGCATGTATTACAGAGTTATAGCGCTTGTCCTATGACGTTATTTAATGATGATGAGCATGTATTACAGAGTTATGACGCTTGTCATTTAACTTTATTTAATGATGATGATCATGTATTACAGAGGTGTGACGCTTGTCATATGACGTTATTTAATGGTGATGAGCATGTATCACATAGGTATGACGCTTGTCATATGACGTTATTTAATGGTGATGAGCATGTATTACAGAGTTATGACGCTTGTCATTTAACTTTATTTAATGATGATGATCATGTATTACAGAGGTGTGACGCTTGTCATATGACGTTATTTAATGGTGATGAGCATGTATCACATAGGTATGACGCTTGTCATATGACGTTATTTAATGGTGATGAGCATGTATTACAGAGTTATGACGCTTGTCATTTAACTTTATTTAATGATGATGATCATGTATTACAGAGGTGTGACGCTTGTCATATGACGTTATTTAATGGTGATGAGCATGTATTACAGAGGTATGACGCTTGTCATATGACGTTATTTAATGGTGATGAGCATGTATTACATAGGTATGACGCTTGTCATATGACGTTATTTAATGGTGATGAGCATGTATTACATAGGTATGACGCTTGTCATATGACGTTATTTAATGGTGATGAGCATGTATTACATAGGTATGACGCTTGTCATATGACGTTATTTAATGGTGATGAGCATGTATTACATAGGTATGACGCTTGTCATATGACGTTATTTAATGGTGATGAGCATGTATTACAGAGTTATGGCGCTTGTCATATGACGTTATTTAATGATGATGAGCATGTATTACAGAGTTATGGCGCTTGTCATATGACGTTATTTAATTGATGATGAGCATGTATTACAGAGTTATGGCGCTTGTCATATGACGTTATTTAATGATGATGAGCATGTATTACAGAGTTATGGCGCTTGTCAAATGACGTTATTTAATGATGATGAGCATGTATTACAGAGGTATGGAGCTCGTCATATGACGTTATTTAATGATGATGAGCATGTATTACAGTATGGCGCTTGTCATATGACGTTATTTAATGATGATGAGCATGTATTACAGAGTTATGGCGCTTGTCATATAACGTTATTTAATGATGATGATATGTATTACAGAATTATGGCGCTTGTCATATAACGTTATTTAATGGTGATGAGCATGTATTACTGAGTTATGGCGCTTGTCATATAACGTTATTTATTGGTAATGAACATGTATTACAGAATTATGGCGCTTGTCATATAACGTTATTTAATGATGATGAGCATGTATTACAGAAG
>JAWPHD010013906.1:0-64931 GCA_037043455.1 Cyrtodaria siliqua | reverse complement strand
AGCATTTATTTAAGCTTTTTAACCTCAATCATTGGATTGGCTGGCACACTTAATTTTTTTTTTAAAAAAATAATTTTAAATTGGGAATTTTTTCCTCTTAATTGGGAAAAAGAGATATGTTTTGGCATTGGGAATATGCTCAAATTTCGGCTATAAAAAGAGCCAAAACAAAAACCATGGTCTGTTTTGTGCGCACTAAAAATAGAAGCTCATTGTCGTGTTCATGTTGTCGAATAACTTCTAAAACAACCAAGAGTAACATTTGTTTTACCTGTTTGTTATTATTTTATGCTTGGAAACCAGTGAAGTCATACATTTAAGCGATTTTCTTGAAAGCAGCCTGCAGAATTTTGCCAGCTGCAATTTCAACTCGCATTTTCAAATACAAATCTCGCAAAATGCAAGTTGCGAGTGCTAATTTCGAGCCCTGAAACAATTGTTTTATTGACACTGTCATCGGCTCTATTACCAGACAATTTAATACTGAAGTGAAGTGTAATTCCAGTACAGCAAAAGTAATTTGAAGAAATTCATGCCCATCATTGTCACATTATTAATGAATCACAAAGTAAGTGCTGCGGAAATTTTGTCCTATTTAGAAAAGGCGTTTTCCAGTCTCTGCCCGCAGTTAAGTTTTTTGAGAGATGAGTTTTTAATCGCAATGACACTCCTGCATTTAAACTATCATTTGCAAGTCTCTAATCCATTATTCTCTACTGCATGTTCATCTCGATTTATAAATTAGCATGTTTGTAGTGCAATTTAATTGCTTTAATTCTTTTAAATCTCATTAAGTTACATTTTTCTCTTCTGTCGAGGTTTCAGCATTGTGTAGTAGTTCACAATAACATGATGTTATTACCTTGGAGGGCACTGACACTTGGAGGCAGTAATTATTTGAGATACATTTTTTTTCCATTTTAGTTCTTTTAAATTTGATTGTTTTCAAGACACCTATTGAGCTTGCGAAATGGAATAAAGGATCTCAGTGTTTGGGAACAAAATTATTAAACAGGTACTCTATGTCCCCAGATATTGGCATGAAAGTCTGAAAAATAGGAACGAGTGCTGATTTTTTTCAGATCTTTAAACATTTAGGGGATAAAAACTTGTGGAAGTGTGATGAAACACAGACAGACTCCTTTCAGTGTAAATATGTGAGTCAAAAGGGATAAATCTGGGCTAAATCTCAGTGATGTCATATCAGTGTATTAGGCAGAAATTCAAGATAATTTGCCAACATTAGCACCAATTTGCCCCAACAGGGTGTCTATGGGCTAAAGTATTTTCACAGAGGTGCATTTTAGATCATCTTTCTTCTATAGATGTATAAAAAACATAACAATATTGAGAAAGTAAGAGTTTGGAGGTGTTGTTTAGCAAAAAACAAAACAAAGAAAAACTTTTTTTTACCCCACCCACTCCTCCAAATGTAGGCCGCGATTTTTCAAAAACGGCCGTGCAAAAGACGGCTGCACGGTTGGCTGGCTAATACATTGTGTCATATATTGACGCGTAAACCTCTCAAGACCATGTCCGACATAATATGCCTATACTTTGTATACCATAAGCAATGAATAGTTTGTCTGAAATCATTGACCGTTTCAATCTATTTTAAGAACACACAATAACTGAGACTGAGCCTTTTTGGAACAATTAAGTACAATATTGCTGCAAAATGCAGCGAAGAAATTGGTGCTGCCCAAAAAGACACAGTTGTAGTTGACCTACTTACGCCCAAAACAATAGCGTTAGTTCTCTCTCATAGAGCAATGTACCTATGAAGTTTCATAAGTGTTGGTATTATGGTTTCGAAGTTACTGTCCAGAATGTTTATTTTCATATAATTTGACCTTGACCTACTGATTCTAAAATTCCTCTTGTCACCTAGGGCAATGTATTAATATATTTTCATGAGTGTAGGTGTTATGATTTCAAAGTTCATCTGGAATGGGAATTTCCATGTAAGTTCCTGGTGACCTTCACCTCTGACCTACTCCAAAGTCCAAAGGAATCCTCCTGCCACCTGTTATGGTTGTCTGGATTGCGCAATTGTTTACAGTCGAACAGACTGACAGACAACCATACCGAAAAACAGGCGTATAAAAGAGGAAGCTTGAATTGTTATTATTTGGCTAATAGCCATGGGGGTTTTAACACCAAAGGCAATGTTTCTTTAAGTTGATATGAGTCATCCTCTCCCCAGGGCCAATGAAGTTACAATACATGGTGGTAATGTGGAAGAGATTGGAAGGATGTTGACGATTCCATGAACAGACGGACGGACGGACGGACAGACGGACAAGGTCAATAAGCATTAAGAGTGTAGGATATATAGTGTATGTTATTGTGCGGAATGTGTGTAAGCATATAAGGTCAAAGTGAGGGGACAAAGGAAGAAATGAAAGGAATAAATAAGAACTACTTATGAAATTAATGGAACAAATATTTTGAAAGAAAGTTGGTTAGGTACAAGAAACATTATATGGCACCAAGCAGGAATGAGTGGAATTTGTTGGTTTAAGTGCACCAGAACAAACAAAGGCGTGGTGCATAAAAAGCACACCTGCAGAAGTGAAGCAATTTTTTGATGCAGACATAAATTATGTTTATGACAAAATGCAACCATGCTGGCAGTGAAGAGGTTTAGATAGCATAGGCAGTTATCAGTAGCAAGAACAAAACAATGTAGAAATAGGTAAAAAATAGAGACTAGAAACTTTTTAGTGCTAGAAACTATAATTTGAAACAAAAGGCCAAAGAGGGTCTGAGGGCGTTCTCCTGGAGCAATGGATGTCTTGTGTTAAATAATAAAAAGGAATTGTTAACAGCTAAAATATGTGTACTTATAACAACTCTGCTGCAATGCATGGTTGAGTTTTAAAGGGAATTGAATGTTGTTAAATGGCTCATCAACACAGTATAGGTTATTTAGAGCCGCCCCAGAGAGAGGGGAAGGATACATAGGAATCCGGGAACCGTGCCCTACTCTTATATCAAATAGATTTCTATGGTTCTTTAACATGCTCGGAGGATAGACCGATACATGGGACCGCCCGGTTTACGTCCCCATCCGACAGACAAAGTTTTAAAGGGAATGTAGCACTACAGCCAAACATTCTTTTTATTATTAAGAGTTCGGAAGATGTTGGAACAGGTTTAAATAATTGACAAACAAAGAAGATATGATCATGATTGAAGGTTCCGTTGCAACGGATATAGAAGCCGCCATTTTGAGAGCTGTTACATCATAGTTCTACATAACCATAAATGGAATATTTATAAATAACATAATATATTGATTAATAGAGAAAAAACAACAGCAACTGTAAAAAAAATATGTATACTTGAATGTAATAATGCGTTAAAAATTATCTTGCATTAATTTGCAATGATCGCCTTTGCTTTAAATGATATTTAACAACATGCCATATATGGTTATTTAGAAATATGATGTCGTCAGTGTGTTTTTTTATGCCTAATTTGGGGCCGAAATTCGGTTTCGGCCCCATTCACAATTCCAAAAAGTATAACATTTTCACAATTATATCCAAAAAATTCACAATCTAAAACATTAATTTTTTTATTTATTTTTTATTTTTGTTTGTTTTTGGGTAAATACAGACCAGTAAGGATACTAGTTTTAATATAAGCTGGTGTCAAAACTAGTCTGTATTTACCAAAAACAAAACTTAAAACCAAGGGATATTAAACTCTGAAAATAAAAGTGAAAAAAAGTTTATTTATCTTTTGTTATAATATTTCACAATTTTCACAATTTCTAGAAAAATGCCGCTATTTTTCACAATGGCATGGGCACAGGCTGCATTCGCAAAACACAAAAAAAACACTGGTATTTCTCAAGATGGCAGCTGTCATATCTGTTTTAGAACAACATTAAAATGGTTATATCTTCTTTGTTTATCAACAGATTTAAAATAATTAATATGTCGCTTTTTCTGAAGTGTTTCAGAATTGAAATAAAAAAGATTGTTTGGCTGTAACACTACATTCTCTTTAGTACTTACATCCCTTCGATGAAAATGAAACTGAAGTGAGGAAGTTTTCTGAAATTTGCTCATTTATAATAATCAATGGTAATAATCATCAATGTGTGCCTGCTCATCTCAGACCTTATTGACGTAAACCTGCAAACAAATTATTTACCTCAGACCAAAGACCCATCTGGGATAATGGCGGTCGCCAAAGTTTGACCGCACTAAAAAACAAGCATGAGCAAAACAATGTAACAAAAAAGTGCAATGTAACAAAGTGATGAAATGTGGATACAATAACACTATACTAAATGCAGAAAATGACATGACTTGAAAGGGATACTGTCCCTAGTGAGCAGATATTGAGTATAACCAAGAACTGTCTGTTTTTAGCTCTACTGGCCAGGAGGGCTTATGCGATCACTTTTCGTCCGTCGTCCGTCTGTCTGTCCGTCTGTCTGTCCGTCCGTCCGTCTGTTAGCAATTTTATAAAATCGACATCTCCTCTGAAACCACTTGAAGGATTTTGATGAAACTTCATCACAATGTTACTTGGGAGGGCCCCTCTCAGATTTAATTTAAGGACATTTCAAACGACATCTCCTCCGAAACCACTTATGCCATTCTACTGAAATATCATATACATGTTCTTTGGATTGGCCTCTATTAAGTTTGTGTTTTTCGTTAACGTCAAATAATAAAAATGGCCGCCACGGCGACCCAAAGTTTACATAGAGTTATATAGGAAAAGGTTAAAAATTACATCTTCTCTGAAACCGCCTGAAAGATTTTGATGAAACTTAAGCACAATGATATTTGGGATAGTTCCTCTCAGATTTATATTTTTCACGGCCGCCAGCCATCCAAGATGGCCGCCATAGCTAAAACTAGGTCAAATTTAAGTAAATTTCAAACGACATCTCCGAAACCCATTATTCCATTCTTGTGAAATATCATATATATGTTCCTTGGGTTAGCCTCTATCAAGTTTGTGTTTTTCGTTATTGTCGAATAATCAAAATGGCCACCACGCAACCCAAAGTTTACATAGAGTTATATAGGAAAATGCTAAAAATGACATCTTCTCTGAAACCGGTTGAAGGATTTTGACTTAATCACAATGATCTTTGGGATAGTGACCTCCTCAGATTTATGTTTTTCGCAGCTGTCAGTCATCAAAAATGGCCACTCTGAAACCTTTTGAAGGATTTTGTTGAAACTATCACAATGGTTGGCATCTACTAAGTTTTTGTTTTTTACTTGCAATAATCAAAATGGCCGCCGTGGCGACCCAAAGTTTATACAGGAAAAGGCTAAATATGACATCTTTACACAGTAGAGTGTCTACAGGCCCTCTTGGGCCTCTTGTTTATTGAGTGAAATGAATACATGAAAACATGAACATAGACACAGTATATAGTAATGAATTTGCAAGTTTGAAAACTAAAAGGTTTTATTTATTGATTGTACATGAATCGGGACCGCAATATGTACATTTTCTGCTTCATTTCACATCCATTAGCACATTACGTTTTCTATATATTATGCGATAGTAATTTTAGTGTGGCCTACGAGTTCAACCCAACGAAGCGGTACTACCTTTTTAGTACTGTTATTGAATTCCGTCAAACATTCTTGTTTTTATTGAGTAGATCATTGTGTGATGTTTATCAAAGTAATTACATTATGCTGTATAAGCTTAAAGTTACGGACAGTGTTCCTGTAACGCACTTATGCGAAAGATGATGACTATATTTCAGATTATAATGCTTGAAAACTATTTTCTTATCGCCATTCTAATTGTAGTTAACTGGTTCCCTGCTATACTTTGCAGTGTACTACTGTGCTTGAGATCCAGACTATTACGAAAAACAGGGCGAAAGAGGGGTCGTCATTGAAATAAAAATAATAGCCACTGTACGTAGCTTTAACCGATATTTTGACTCGTTGCTACCGATACAACTATTATGTTAATACATCTTAGCATTTCTTGCCTACAAAACTGTACTGCGTTAGCACGTAAAGTGCTTCTTTACAGTTGAATATTCATTTCTGAAATCACCTAAATACTCGGGCTAGCTATCGGGTAAAGGTTCAAGAGGCTGAGTGATCATATTTATTGGGGAATTTAACTACAAAATATTCAATAAAATGTTATAAAATACTTATTGTATCTTTTTTTGGTATAATCATGCAGAGTAACCTGGTTCACGATACGTATATATATGTATATACTCTTAACAAACATTTGTATTTATCGACATTACCGTATCAAAAAACACTCTTCAGTTTAAAGATTGAAAAAACCTCCCATGATCAAAACTGATCGTTATTTCAACCAAATACAAATAGCACTGCCTGATGGCAGCGCAATAAGTTCAGAGTTGCCACGGTAACTCAGGGGATAAGGTCTTGCCTTTTAGAGCTGAAGATCTCTCGCCCGTTTGGGTTTGAGGCCTGATGGTTGCATGCCTGATGAAATCTTTCAGCCTTTCTTTCATCTTCCTCTGAGGTCATGTCATTGTCACAATTTGATTATACATCATATCGCTCTTCTACAGCCCCTCCAGTCCCTTTAAAGGGGACACAAGGCAACCAAGGATTAATTTATTAATCTAATGTCATTTTGCCTGGTTATGCATAATTAGATAACGAGGTAACACAACTTGGTGTTCAGTCATTTCCTCCTTTTTTTACCATAGGTTTAAAAAATGCTTGGTCAAAGGTACTCAGCATTAAAAACAGTAAAAACAAATTGCTGTGAACGATTCAAATAACTGTTAATAATGACAGTTGAGTTTCAAGTATGCAAGTTATGAAAGACTGCCAACTTCATGGGGATTTTTCTTGAATTGTTATACCCCAACACAATTATGTTTTGTGTATACTGGATTCAGTCTGTCCGTCTGTAAACACAACATTGTCCACTTTTAAGACTTAAATTATATATAGCCACCCATCTTTTGGATACAAAGTTATCGTTTTTAACAGCTGTATGGTTGCGTGATTGTTTAGTGCTATATTTGTAACAATTTCATAAAAGGTGCCCTTTGGACTTCGTCGACATCCATGTTAGCAGCACTTCCTATGAAAAGGCAGGACCAATTTTGGTGAAATTGTATATGGATACTTCTGTAAAGAGGAGTACCTTACAGAAGAAAGAAAATAGGTCAATCAAATTTTCAAAATACCCGCTATTACTGAAAATAGGCAAAACCTTGAACAATCTTCTTCCTTAACAGCTGCACCATAGATATTCACAATTCCTTTTTAGAATTGATCGCTATATACTAAACTATAAGTTTGTGTCTTTTGTCTTCCCCGGGATCAAAAATGGCCATGCCCCTGGAGTCCAAAGAATGTATATAGAGATTTCACGTTTAGCATTGATTTACCTATATGGGGAAAAGGCGTTAACAGCGCAGCACCTTTCTCTGATAATTCTGGACCAATTTTGCTGGTAATGTACTGTGCATTATTGTTTCATGTTTGCCTTACACTATTGTAATGTTCATTGTTTTGTTTGCCTTTCAGTTTCTACTCCAAGATAATGAAGAGACAGAAGCAGATAAGTGCTTGTAAGAAGTGTTATCTCTTGTTAGTATGATGAAAACTCCACTTGTAACAGTCATTTTTTGAGAACCTTGCTCGAGTATACTTGGCGCCGACAGTTCTACAAAAGATACTGCCGAATCTGGAGTGCTGAAGGTTTTTGTGATATTTGTTATTTCCATTTCTCCGGAAGCATTACCTTGCAATTTTCGTTTCCTGAGAAATATGTAGCATCGATAGTAATTTTCACAGAAAGAACTTGATTAAAATAAGAAATTGCATTATCAATTGCGCACGCACGCACACATGCATGCACGCACGCACACATGCACATTGTTGTCAGAAAAATAATGTGTGCCAACTGGGTTTCTCCTATGTGTGACTTCCCTTAGCCTCGACCATCAGATGGGGACATAAACCGGATGGTCCCGTGTATCTATCTCCGAGCATGTTAAAAACCATATAGGTATCTATTATATTGCAAGAATAGGGCACATTTTTCAGATTCCGATGTATCTTTTCTCTCTCTCTCTCAAGGGTGGCTGGGAATTACCAAAGATAATAATGTTATGTGGACCGTTAGGCAACATTTCTATTCTCTGAAAATATAAGCAGCATTTCGGAATAGAAATTAATATGTTCGTGTATAAAAATATAGAGCTTCATCATTTGTATTTATGGACATTCCTATGGAAACAAAATAGTAAATTGGTCAAAATTTGTGTTTCTGAATTTAAGTCAAACTCGAAAACCCTTATTATTAAAGCTTTGAATATTAATTGAGCTACTTTCTCTTTTTTTTTACAGTATTAAATCGCCACAGTGTTCATACAGGTACTATTGCATTTAATTACCCCCAAATAAATGCAACTGAAATACCAAAGAAAGCGAAAGTAATGCTTTTAAATGCGAACTGAATGCAAATAAGCCACATGCAGAACAATGAAGGATGGATGCACAGAACACAAAATATATTTTATTTAAAACGAAAAACAAAACACGAAATGCAATCGAAAAAACAAAACGATGAATGTGTTTATCTTTGCATTTCTTTAAATGCATTTCTTTCTGCATTTCTTTCAATGCATTTGAAAGTGCATTCACATATTTGAATAGTTTATATTCTGTTTTTATCGCGTAATACCAGTGTTGATTGTCAAAATTTTGCAGCCATGATCATTGTATAACCAACGAAGGTTGCATGTGCTTGTTAAAGCAAGATCGTACGAGTGTGTTAAAGCAAGATCGTAAGATTGTGTTAAAGCAAGATCGTACGTGTGTGTTAAAGCAAGATCATACGTGTGTGTTAAAGCAAGATCATACGTGTGTGTTAAAGCAAGATCGTACGTGTGTGTTAAAGCAAGATCATACGTGTGTGTTAAAGCAAGATCGTACGTGTGTGTTAAAGCAAGATCATACGTGTGTGTTAAAACAAGATTGTGCGAGTGTGTTAAAACAAGATCGTACGTGTGTGTTAAAACAAGATTGTGCGAGTGTGTTAAAACAAGATCGTACGTGTGTGTTAAAGCAAGATCGTACGTGTGTGTTAAAACAAGATTGTGCGAGTGTGTTACAGCAAGATCGTACGTGTGTGTTAAAACAAGATTGTGCGAGTGTGTTAAAACAAGATCGTACGTTTGTGTTAAAGCAAGATCGTACGTGTGTGTTAAAACAAGATTGTGCGAGTGTGTTAAAACAAGATCGTACGTGTGTGTTAAAGCAAGATCGTACGTGTGTGTTAAAACAAGATTGTGCGAGTGTGTTACAGCAAGAGCGTACGAGAGTGTTAAAGCAAGATCATAAGAGTGTGTTAAAGCAAAATCACGGGATTTTGTATTCAGAGCCTGAAGTAGGTTTAAATTTCATAAAAAGCTCACTGAAGGGTATGCAGCTGCTTCTGTATCTGCAAAAAAGATTGTAAATGGTAAACAGCTAGTACGAGCTTGTCTCAATCTGGTGCAGACTTTGATGAAGATCACAATTTTTGTAAGGGGATCGTCCCCTTTTTCTCTCAGTTTTTACAATGTATCAGATTATTATAAAAAATATTCATCAGATTAGTTGAGCTGCTCTCTCTAGTGTCACGTGTCCTTCTTTAAATTTGCATTTGAAACCTTCTTGTCTCTCACCGCTGCTGGTTCGAATCCCACTGGGAACTCGAATTGTGAGAAATCGTCAATTCTTACAGATGGCGGTATACAGTGCTGGTTCTACCCAGGAGAAAGTGAGTGGTCTAGCTGCCTCCACCATGAAAAAAATTCAAACTGTAATTATATAGTCTAAAATATGCTGAAAATGATGTAAAACACCATTCAGCTAACATTCATTTAAAGAATTTTATAGTGTAATCAAAATAGATGATGCAAAGTTGGTTGCAGAAACATTTAATTAAATCCTATAAACCACCCAAGCCGAAGTGAAATTGTGGCCTTGGAATTTTATCTTTTTAAATTTAAAACTAGTTTTGATAACAAGTCATAATCAACAGCCATCTCCATGTTGAAGCCAATAATGACATTTTCTAATTTTCTTCAATTATCTCTCCCTCACTGGAATCTGCGATTAACTCATTGATTTATTGATTGAGGACAAGACCTATTTCATGTTATCTCTTTGCAGATTAATGGTGCACTCCTGAAAATCAGTCTGCCACATTGACGAATAAAACAGTAATAAATAGCATGCCTGTCCACACTGGAAATGAAGAAAAATCACCGACATTCACTGAAATACAGACATGCAATTGCGCAGTAGCAGCAAGGGGTTCCGATATTTACTTGCAGAATTCCTGGTGAGTCTAGCTAATTAAGCTGCATGTTAATGGGTTTGTTCAATTTGTTACATCTCCATCTGAAAAACTAAAATTATTTCCAGCAATTTCCCAAATTACCATTTCAATTCGCCAATCCTGTGCATAAATATATTATAAGCAAAATATGTGTTGTTATTTGTTGCTATTGACTTTATGGATGTCTGCTAACAGCAGTCGGAGCGTCTCTGTGTCCGAATGGTTAACGACGTTGTGTTGTAAACCTTCGCCTCCCACCGCTGCGGGTTCAAATCCCACGGGGAGCTCGACTTGTAAGTGAGGAAGTGTCGATTCTTACGGATGGCGGGAGGCGTACAGTACTGGTTCTACCCAAGAAAGGTTTGTGGTCTGCCTCCACCACAAAAAATCGACCATCATATATAACCATACATGTGTTGAAAATGACGTAAAACACCATACAACGTACCTAATAGCAGTCAATATCAATATAAAAGTCTTAAGTCTTTGAACAAGGGGTATATTTTACATTGATATGTTTGTTTTTACCATTTCTAACCCAAATTATGCAATACTCAATGCTGATGCTTGCTAAGACACATTCCATTTAGGCCAAATAAATTATTTTTTTACACTAAACTTCTATACCAATAAATTATAAATAAACTTAACTATATATTTGTTGATATCATCAGATACAGAACTGATAGAAAAAAATGATTAAAAACAGAAAGAAAATATAAATTGCAAAATGTAAAATGTAAAAATAAAATAAACAAAAACATTTTTTTTTTTGAGAGCTCTTACAATGTTTAGGGTCGGCCCCTAAAAACAGGGTCAGTTGGGAAACCGGAACCACACCTATCATTTTATTTGGCCTTATTAAGGAGATGTAAAACCAGTAAGTAGAAGATCAGAGCCTTGAAAAAACTAAAATGACAAATAGATTTTTTTTTTGAATTTGGAGACGAGAGCTACAGATAAGCTTTTTGATCAATTGGGTATTTTACCCATCGGTATTCATTTAATTGGGTATTTCATGATTTCAATTGGGTAAAATAAAAAAATAAAAGTTTGCGACATTGTTCTGGGGTGGCATTCCACTAATATTGCATACACAAAAACTAATAAAATCAACTTCTTTTATAATAGGCTTTATACAAGACTGGGTGTCCCTCCAACAACCCATATATTGCTAAATATGCATTTGTTGTTTTATCATTTGACTTTGATTACTTATTGGTACCCATGCTTTTTATTTTATTGGGTATTTTGGCATTTTTAATTGAGTATTTAAGCAAATACCCTGCTTATCTGTAGCTCTGGGAGACTATGTGTCCCCTTCTTTTTCTTTTATTATTATTATTGTTTTTAAATAACTGTAATATTTGCAAATAGTTACTAATACTTATTTCAATAATTCAGTGCAAATTGTTTTGGCATATAACTTACGGTAATTATTCTTTGTTATTACATTTCTGTGGGTGAAAGATTTGGATTTCTCACTGAAAGAATATTCATAATGGCTACATATTAATAACTAACTCCGAACACAAAAATAACTAACTGTGACGCTGAGTTATGATGTCAAAAATGTGTTGGTGACGTCGACGTCATCCGCCGATAACGCTAAATAAAGCAAATAATTTGGGTTAAAATCATACATAATCCGATTTAAAATGTAATAAATAGATTATTTAACTGTTGTGATCTATTATATGGAAATCCTTCACTTTGTTTTTTGACTCATTCGCTTGCGCTCGTTCGTGAAAAGCGCTCGTTCGTGAAAAGAACGACACGCCTCATGAAGGATTTCCCTATAATCGATACCAGCAGTTAAATAATCTCTATTTTATAGATTAACCATGATCGACGGCTCAGGGGACAGATGCTGTTCCACCAGAGGACATTTTTTTTAGGCCAAAGTATTTTTTATTTAAGTTTTCATATTTAAACCTGTATTTCTCCACAAGCCATAGTGTTCATGGAGAAAGCAATCTATATGGATTGTGCTATTTCAAGTTTGCATCACCAGATTCTTAAACCTCCAAACTAGTTACTCCGTTTTCTATAAAGGGTGAGACGAGGCGCATAATTACTTATATTTCCTCTGTATTTATTGCATTTTGGCAACATTTTAGACTCCTTGTGTTTGTTTCATTTAAAATATACCATTTTAAATTATTTTAAATGAAATAAATGCTCTTCACCATTTCCAAGTTAAAGTGTTATGTAAATAAAAAGTGCTTGAAATGAAATATGTCATCTCATACAACAGAATGAATGACCTGACAACAAAACGAAACTTCGACTTAACAAACCGAAATGTGTTTCTATGTCTGATAATGTTGATTCTTCCCCATAACAGCCCAAGCAAGTTATCAGCTCTCCTGTCAAACTGTGTTCACTTAAAAGTTTGTGAACTAAGAAAAGATTAAAATCCTTTCAAGAATTTTAGCACAAAAAGGAAAAAAAATGACAAGATCTTCAATAGTATAAACGAACATTGCATTTTCTTTCAGGTCATTTTGTCAACTGAAATGAAAGGAAGGGACATATTTAGTTCATGCATTTCTTATTTGCGCAACACTTTAACTCGAAGTGGTGAGTAGCATTTGATTTGTTTTGTTTAAAATACTTTTTATTTAGAGTTTGTGGTGTTCTAAGAATCTACAACAATCTGATGAAGCAAGCTTAACACAATCCATATACCTCATTCCTTCCATGTACAGTATGGCTTGTGGAAAATTACAGGTTTAAATAAGATTTATTTTTTTTTAATTTTGAATAGGTCTGTTAGTACGGTATGTAGTAAATCTGCTTTGAACTTGTAGTGTAGAGTCAGTATTCCTCCGTTGCTGAAAATACAGCTTCCGTCTAAATTTGGCCTAAGAAACAATGTGTCCTCTGGTGGCACAGCATCGTGTCCCCTTATGAGCTCTTGATCACAGTGATATTGCACCAGTAATATATTTAATCATACGGTATGGTAGAATAACAAAGAAAAAATGCAAACTCCAAATTTTATTATGTTTTATTTAAATAAATGCAAGCAGATTCAAAGTCAAAATGATGCTCCATTAATAAAAGCAGATGTTAATTTTGATGTTTTGATAGCATGGTAAGATTGCTGGTGTCCCTTAAACAGTTTGTTATCAGTTGCAATTACATCTTGTTATGATCCCATAATTAGTTGATTTCCAGGAATGCTTCGTAATTCGTAATTTGTCTGCGTTACCTGACATTCTTGCTTACTATCTGGGTGCCAGAGTACTTGTTTCAACAAGCAGAAGACACTGTGACTTCCTGCAGAAAATTCCAGAGCCAAATGATGTTGGAAATAATTGACCCAGAAAAAATCCTAGACCCCGCCAGAAAGTATGGTAGCCGGTGTGTTATAGTTGAGCAGTTTGTGGAGTAGTCGCAGAGGTTTGCTCTTCGAAATCTCTATAATAGGGTATTTTTATTGGGAATCAAAATAAGTGCTATACTTGTATTGTCCTAAGTAACTGTTTTGATATCTGGGGTTGTTTTGCAACTCTCATGGATTGTAGGAGTGTATGCTTCAGAACCTGTCACCTGAAGCAGCCTAGGTAGCTACCATATAATCCCTAATAAACACCCCTCCCCTAATAAAAACACCCCTCCCCTAATAAACCCAGCCCAACCTTTTTTCAGAAATAATTTTTTAAACTTACCAAAAGATGAAAGTTAATCTGTTTCATTCATAATGGAACACACAAAATCACTAGAAAACTTAAAATCTGATGTATTAATTGATTGATTGACATGCAGACTTTGGTTTTCTTGATGAAGAAAATCATTAAGTAATGTCTAATTAAACGTTAAATGATGTATTTTGGTCTCAAATAAACACCCCCCTTTCCAAAATTGTCAGGGGCGTAAATTAGGGATTATATGGTAAATGGATAAGGCCTTAGCTATAACGCTACATACCACTGCCATTGGTGGGTTCACAACCGTCTGTTAGGAAACTTCATCCATCTCATCTCCCTATGAGGATATCGTCCCAATATAACCTTGTATGATATGTTAATGGGACATTAAACCCCATTTCATTCATATCGCCCAACCTATCTGATGAAAAACAATCTCGCTCATTTTCCGAATCTACAACTTGAATAATATTGACAGTGTGTAATGGATTCAACTAAATACAAACAGATTTAACCAACAACAAACAATTAAGCATCAAGGTGAGTCGTTATAATGGATATCTACAACATCAGTATGTATGTGGGATACATATGTATGTGGGATACATAGTCCGCATTTTTTGGCATGCATTTTTTGGCATTCACTCTACTTTTATCTGCAAAAAAATCCAAAAAATGAACTTCACACTAAACTATCGCTCTACTGGATGTATGGAAAATGTGATAGAGAACCCTACAATGCTAAACGCATCTAGGCCTGGTACAGATCATTCCTGCCAAGTTTCACTGAATCCAGCCAGGGGTTCAGGAAAAGTATTCCGGGTAAAGTTTGTGTATAAGGGGCCTAGCTCTGTCAAAAATAATTCAACCGGAACATGGCGATGATATGCGCAACTTGCCTTGGTACTGATCATCCATGCCAAGTTTTAATGAAATCTGGCCAGGGGTTCAGGAGAACTAGTCTGTGCAAAGTTAGTGTATTCAAACCGTTAAAGGGCCATAACTCTGCTAAAATTCATTTAACCGGAACATGGCTATTATATGCACAACTAGGCTTGATACTGATCATCCTTGCCAAGTTCCGCTGAAATTCGATCAGGGGTTCAGGAGAACTAGTCCGGACAAAGTTTGTGTAATAAAACCTTTAAAGGGCTAACTCTGCCAAAAAGTTTAGAACTAGTCCGGTCAAAATTTGTGTCCTAAAACAACTCCACCAAAAATCATTCAACCGGAAAATGGCGACGATATGCACAACTAGGCCTGGTACACATCATCACTAAAAGTTTCGTTGAAATCCGGGATTTTGTTCAGGAGAACTAGTCCAGATAAAGTTTGTGTATTAAAACGTTAAAAGGCCATTATTCGGCCAAAATTATTCAATGGGAACACTGTGACGATATGTATAACTAGGCTCGGTACTGATCATCCCTGTAAAATTTCGTTGAAATCCAGCCAAATCAAGGCCAAATCATCCTAACGAGGAATAATACAGTATTTTTTAACTAATTCAAGGGCCATAACTCTGGTGTTGTCATTCCGATTTGGTTGTTTTTCATACTTGTCCAAGCTATCATTAATAGTAACAATCCGGTAAAGTTTGGTAAAGATCGGATAACAAATGAAGGCCCTATCATGTTAACAAGGCAAAATATAGCAATTTTAACTAAATCAAGGGCCATAATTCAAGGGCCATACCTCCAATGTAACTTGTCAGAACTGGTTGGTTTTCAACCTCCTCTGAGCTTTCATTGATTTCAACAACCTGGCAAAGTTTGAAACAGATCGAATAAAAATGATGGCCGTATTGTGTTAACGAGACAAAATATAGCCATTTTAACTAAATCAAGGGACAAAACTCCACTTTTACTAGTCCGAACTTGCTGGTTTTCGAACTCGTCTAAGCTTTCATTGACATCAACAATCTGGTAAAGTTTGGTAAAGTTTGGTATAGATCGGATGAAAAATGAAGGCTATATTGTGTTGTAACATGTTTCAGAAAATCAAGGGCCATAACTCTGGTGTAAATGGTATGATCTGGCTTGTTTTTGAACTCGTCCAAGCTTTCAATAACATCAACAATCTGGCAGAGGTTGGTAAAGATTGGATGAAAAATGAAGGCCCTATCATGTTAACGAGGCAAAATATAGAAATATTAATTAAATCAAGGGCCATAACTCCATTGTTACTGGTCCGAACTGGCCGTTATCTGAGCTTACATTGATGTCAGCAATCTGGTTAAGTTTGAAAAAGTTCAGATGCAAAATGAAGGCCCTATCTTTTTAACGAGGCGAAATATAGCAATTTTAACTAAATCAAGGGCAATAACTCCACTGTTCCTAGATCGAACTGGCTGGTTTTCAAACTCTTCTGAGCTTTCATGTCAACAATCTGGTAAGGGGGCACTCCTCAGTTTCGCATGAATGTCCGAATGTAAATCAGAAAGAAATCAACTAAGCATCTTTTAGGTCCATGGATGGTATTTATAATAATTATGAAGCACATGTTTGATGTTGTTTTCAGTTTTGAGTATTTCTAAGTTTATTTTGGTGTATTGGAATATGCATTCTTTGTTTTTTTTGGAGGCTATAAATAGAAAAATGCTCATATAGCAAAAACTTCCAAAAAGTAGGTAAAATGGCTGATTTTGACTCCCGGGGAGATCAGCATGGAATAACTTTTTTAAAACACCGCAGAAGGTATGTAAAACTTAGCATTTCCTGATATGCAAGAGCATTATGAGTGCAGACATGACCCTGATATTCTTAGGAAAATTCATTTTTTTTATTTATTGACATTTGAAATATTGCTAAAATTGCTTTTTTATCATGTTTTGAGGGGTGGGGTAATCTTAAAGAAATGGGACTAAAGTTGTACAGAAAATGCTTTTTGATACTTTTATTTGGTATGGAAACATGGGTAATTTTATTGTCTTCTAAGAAATGTATGACACAATGATGATGTGATTTATTTTTGCTCAAGGATTCAGGCTAAGGGCTTGTCATGGGTTTGATTATTGAGAACTGTACATTAAACTGTGGAGTGCCCCCTAAAGTTTGAAAAAGATCGGATGAAAAATGAAGGCCCTATATCATGTTAACGAAGCAAAATATAGCAATTTTAACTAAATCAAGGCCCATATCTCAACTGTTACTTGTCCGAACTGGCTGGTTTTCGAACTCGTCCAAGTTTTCTTTAATATCAACAAAATTATAAAGTTTGATAAAGATTGGATGAAAGATGAAGGACCTATAAACTATAGCATATTTCAGAAAATCAAGGGCCATAACTGATATAAATGGTTCGATCTGTCTGGTTTTCGAACTCATCCAAGCTTTCATTGATATCAACATTCTGCTTAAGTTTGAAAAGATCGGATGAAAAATGAAGGCCCTATCGCGTTAACGAGGCAAAATATAGCAATTTTACCTGAATTAAGGGCCATAACTCCAGTGTAACTGGTCCACACTGGCTGGTTTTCGAACTCATCTGAGCTTTCAGTGATATCAACAATCTGGTAAAGTTTAAAAAAGATCGGATGAAAAATGAAGGCTCTGTCGTCTTAACGAGGCCAAAATATAGCAATTTTAACTAAATCAAGGGCATAACTCTGGCATAAATAGTCCAGTCAGGCTGGTTATCGAACTCAACCAAGCTTTTATTGATATCAACGATCTGGTAAAGTTTGAAAAGGATCGGATGGAAAACGAGACAAAGTTAACAGATGACAGACGGACGACGGACAACTCGCCATCCTTTGGCCAGTAGAGCTAAAAATGACTATGAAAACCATTGTTTTAGACCCCCATATTAACAGTGTCATAAAAAGGTGCACATGTCCTCTTCAAGAATACAAATGATAGAGGATATTTGTTTGTTTTGAGTGAATATAGGATTTATTTTCATCGAGAAGTGAGAAAACGTATATTTTCATGGGTGCTTTAGCACGAGAGAAAATATTTGAGTTTTCCGACTTTGAGATGAATATAAATCCTATATTCACGACAAACCAACACAATTTAATATTCTATTTGTTATATACTCACAACCTGGAAATTTATGCAGAAAAATATAATGCGCCAACACAACGTAAACAACGCCAACAGTTGCATGACGTAACTTTGAGTGAAAATATGTTATATCTTCGCATGTGAAATACAAACAATGAAAATATAAGGTTTTATTTTAATCATAGAATCCACTATTTCACTGGAAAGCATATAATAAATTAGATTTATTGCAATAAAAGGTCGCACAAAAAGGCAGGATGGGGTTAAAGGAGACCCCAGGTGTGGGCAGAATTGTTTTTTATAAGTTTTTTACTTTTTACAATTTTTTTTATTTTATTTTTTTAATGAACATTTTATGAAAACAATTAATAATGTATCTTTCTAATGACATAAATCTACTATTTGAATAATCTTAAAAAATCCATAATTCATGAAGGATTGCACCCTGTGTCTTCAAACTTTATTGTTAGATTGTAATTGGTCATGCGACACATGTGTTCCCTGAAACACCCTTCCAGTTGTAATTCAGTTGTGCCATTAACTTTTTTTTTGCTTAAACAACTTTTGCTCTACCGCTAGGACGACAATGTTGACCAAACTTCATATGGATGAGCCTACCCTAAATTTTGCAAAACGGAAATAAAAATAAAAGTCGAAATTGTGAATTTTATTTTATTTTTTCCTCCTGTTTGATCTGCTACATCTTTTTTTTAAAAAAAAAAGTTGTGCCTATCCTAAAACTTATTTTCACAATAACGTAAACATTTTGAAAATTTGGATTATGACTTAGTATTTACTTTGCAAGGAAATCGAAGTATTAATTTAGTCTCTTTAATATACATGTTTACAAACACAATTGAATACATACCATTGAACACCACAATACCTATTTCGCTCTACTAGGCATTGAGTTCATAAACCTTTCTTGAGAATTTTCTTAGTCTTGACCTATGTCAGGGAAAAATATATGTCTATTATTCTTGCAACTACGAAGATAAACATTCAATAATTTCAAGTTTATATATTACATTTTGTTTCGATTTGAAGTGTGTTTAATAGAAAATTTGTGATAATTTCTGTAAAATACATACTCAAAAATATATTAATTTGACAGTCAACAAACCAATTCTCAAGAGTGGAAGGTATTTTTAAGAACGGTTTGTGAATTTGAGATAGGATGTAGGCAGTTTTAACATAAAGTGGATGTTGGATGTTGGTTACATTTATATGCAAAACAACTTGAAGAAAACTCAACATAACAAATGAAGCAATACATTTAATATTAATGTTAGGAGAAAAAAAAATCTATTTATTTTTTTATTTTTTTTATCGACTTCTCATTTTACCCATTTCTAGCTGTACTGATCAGAGATCAGCAGAGCTTATGCCGTAGTTCTTTGGACTCTGTGTCATTAGGGTTAGGAAGTAATTAGTCACATAAAACATGTCCAATTTTGGATTTATGTGGCTAATTTGGGTTTATGTGGCTATCAATTTTGCATTGAATTGGCCACTTAAGACTATAATTGTTAGAATGTCCGTCGCGACTTCTATTTGTAGCGACTACTCCTCTGAAACTACTGGATGGATATTCATGAAACTTTACAGAAATGTTGCCCATGAAGTCTAGTTGATCCTTGCAAAAATTCATGTTGATGTGAAATCCAAGATGGCCACCAAAGCTAAAAATAGATTTTTTAAAATACAAGTTTGTGGCGACTACTTCTTGAAAACTATAAGTGATATTGATATGGGACTTTGATTCGACATTAAACATGGCTGCCAGTCGCCATCTTTGTTTACATAGAGTTATATAGTAAAAACTTGTAGCGACTACTACTCTGAAACTACTTGGCGGATTTTCATGAAACTTTACAGGAATGTTGCTCGTGATGTCTAATTGATCCTAGCAAAATTTCAGATTGGCCAGAAATTCAAGATGGCCACCACAGCTAAAAATAGATTTTTAAAAAATAAGTTTGTAGCGACTACTTCTTGAAAACTATAAGTGATAGTGATATGAGACTTTTTCTAAAATAATCAGCATGACATGATGTTGATCCGAGTCGAACATTATTTCAGGCTGGCCGGAAATTCAAAATGGCCACCACGGCTAAAAATAGATTTAAAATAAATAAATTTGTAGCGACTACTTCTTGAAAACCGTAAGTGATATTGATATGGGACTTTTTCTAAAATGATCAGCATGACATGATGATGATCCTTGTCGAAAATTAGTTTGAATCAAAATTAAACCTGGGCACCAGTGGCCATCTTTGTTTACATAGAGTTTGTATAGTAATAACTTGTAGTGACTACTCCTCCGAAACTACTAGACGGATTTTCATGAAACTTCACAGGAATGTTGCTCTTGATGTCTAGTTGATCCTAGCACAATTTCAGGTTGGCCGGAAATTGAAGATGGCCACCACGGCTAAACATAGATTTTTAAAAACAAGTTTGTAGCGACTACTTCTTGAAAACTGTAAGTGATATTGATATGGGATTTTTTCTGAAATGATCAGCATGACAAGATGTTGATCCTTGTTGAAAATTATTTTGATTCAACATTAAACATGGCTGCCAGTGGCCATCTTTGTTTACCTAGAGTTATATAGTAAAACTTCAACTTGTAGCGACTACTCCTTTGAAACTACTTGACAGATTTTTATGAAACTTCACAGGAATGCTGACCTAGCTATCAAAATCTATCAGTAGAGCTTCAAGGTCATTGACCTCTTGTTATTTTTATTTCCTCCTCCTTATGCATTTTTTTCCAAAATCTGCCGTAAAACTAACTATAAAAAACCTCTGGCCTTGGGATAGTAGCTTTCAATTTTGTTAAAATTAGGTCAGCTCAACATCAACATCAAAGATGGCCTCCATTACTATAAATAGTTAAAACCTTATAGAAACCTTCTTCTCAAGAGCCACAGGACAGCTTTTGACATTTTTTCTTTATTAATGATTGTCAACCCCTAGACTCTCAAGTTTGTTCAAGTGAAGTCCCAGGGGTTAAAATGTCCATGCCGCAGGGGCCACAAGTTTGTATAGAGTTTGCACGTCTTACAAAGACTTATGGAAGGAAAAACTTTACCTTTTCTTTAAAAAATTCAAAAATGTTGTTGTTGTTAATTCTAAGTTTTTAAGTCCCTCCGCCAACTAAAACGCCTGGAGAACCCTGGTCGCTATGGGCACAATAGCGTCTAGACTTCTCTAGTGGAGTGTGTTGGTTGATCTGGTGCTGCTGCTGTGGTTGTCGCTTCTGTTGTGTGTATGTAGGTGGTTGTCGCTTTCGCTCTGTGTAATTTTCGCTGCGGCGGTGAAGTTGTCTGGACTGGTCTGGCATGGTGGTCTGCTGCTGGCGTGGTGGTCTACAACCGCTACGGTGTCCTACATCCTCTACGAGTGGTGACGGTCTTGCTTAGGGCCACACCCATCACAGTATGACCCCTGCGCCGCACACACCGCCCGATGTCTGTGTCACCCTGAAGTCTTCTGTGGCCTGTGAACAACCACGGTAGAATGTGGGCTTCCGCTGCAATGTGATGACCGAGGTTTGTGGTTGAATAGGTCCATTGCAGCATCAGCCCGCGTACCGGTTCCGACTTCAGGGATCTGGAGACATCAGATGATGTGTGCTGTGATGGGACGCAGGAGACACCTTCACATTCAGTCAACCGATATTCAATTCAAACCTGAGAATGACAAGTTCTCAGGTATTGAATATCGGCAGTGCCCTCTCCACGACGTGCACGTAGTGAAGATCTAGAGAAGAAAATTCAAAAATATTCTCTATTGTGGTTGATAATTTTTTCTAACTTAAAAAACTGTGATTTCTTTATCATGTGCTAGCCCAGAAAATAAAAAAAGTTGTAGCATCTTTTACTTTAAAATCACCCTGTATATTTTTTAGTATTTGTATGTTTGTTTGGATGGTGTTTTACATCATTTTTAGCACATATTAGGCCAAATATGACTTTTGATTTTTTGTGGTAGAGATGCTTATGGCCAAAGGCAAGTAGGGCTTATGCCATGGTCTTTTGTCCGTCATCCTTCCGTCGTCTGTTAACTGTTTGATGTCAACACTCTAGCACCATCATTTTTCATCAGCTCTTTACCAAACTTTACCAGATTATTAAAGAGAATGTAGTGACACAGCCAAACAAACTCTGTTATTGAGAATGCTGAACAACTTGGGAAAAGGTGAAAGAATTATCAAAATCGGATGAACAACAAATATATGAACATTAAATTTTAAAGGTTGTTCTAAAATAGATACGGGAGCCGCCATTTTGAGAACTATGACATCATAGTTCTATATTACCATATATGGAATACTAACAAATATCATTTAAAACAAAGAAAATCACTGCAAATGGTCATATAAAGCATTATTACATATTTTTCATACAGTTGCTGTCATTTTTCCCCTATAAATCAGTAAACTTTCATTTTTATAAATATTCCATATATGGTCATTTAGAACCATCATGTCATAGCTCTCAAAATGGCCGCTTCCATATATATTCCAACAGAAACTTCAAATTATCATATCTCCTTTGTTAATCAATCGATTTTGATAATTCTTTCACCCTTATTCAAGTTTTTCAGAATTCTCAATAATAAAGATGGTTTGGTTGTGTCGCTATATTCCCTTAATATAAATGGCAGCTCGGACGATTTTGAAAACCAGCCAGGTCAGACCAGTAACACCGGAGTTCTTGCGTTGAATTATCGAAAATTGCTATATTATGTCTTGTCAACACTCTAGCGCCTCCATTTTTCATCCGATCTTTACCGAACTATATCAGATTATTATTATCAATGAAAGCTTGGATGAGTACGAAAACCAGCCAGATCGGACCTGTAACACCGGAGTAGTTTCCCGTGAATTAACGAAAATTGCAACACTCTAGTGCCTTCGTTTTTCATCCGATCTTTACCAAACTTTACCAGATTATTAATATCAATAAAAGCTTGGACGCCTTTGAAAACCAGCCAGATCGGACCAGTAACACTGGAGTTATTGCCCTCGAATTAACGAAAATTGTAGGGTTCGAATTTAAGCTCGCATGCTCGCAAAATAACAGTCAGTTTTGCAGAATGCGAGTTAATTTTTCATGAACAAGCAAATTTTTGCAGAGATCAGAGATCAGCAGAGCTTATGCCGTGGTGCGGCGTCCGTCGTCCGTCTGTCCGTCCGTCCGTCCGTCTGTCCGTAAACTTTTATTTGTAGCGACTACTCCTCTGAAACTACTTGATGGATATTCATGAAACTTTACAGAAATGTTGCCCATGAAGTCTAGTTGATCCTAGCAAAAATTCATGTTGATGTGAAATCCAAGATGGCCACCAAAGCTAAAAATAGATTTTTAAAATACAAGTTTGTAGCGACTACTTCTTGAAAACTATAAGTGATATTGATGTGGGACATTTTCTTAAATGATCAGCATGACATGATGTTAATCCTTGTCAAAAATTGTTTTGATTCGACGTTAAACATGGCTGCCAGTGGCCATCTTTGTTTACATAGAGTTATATAGTAAAAACTTGTAGCGACTACTCCTCTGAAACTACTTGGCGGATTTTCATGAAACTTTACAGGAATGTTGCTCTTGATGTCTAATAGATCCTAGCAAAATTTCAGGTTGGCCAGAAATTCAAGATGGCCGCCACAGCTAAAAATAAGTTTGTAGCGACTACTTCTTGAAAACTATAAGTGATATTGATATGGGACTTTTTCTAAAATGATCAGCATGACATGGTGTTGATCCTAGTCAAACATTATTTTGATTCGATGTTAAACATGGCTGCCAGTGGCCATCTTTGTTTACCTAGAGTTATATAGTAAACACTTGTAGCGACTACTTCTCTGGAACTACTTGACGGATGTTCATGAAACTTCACAGGAATGTTGCTCTTGATGTCTAGTTGATCCTAGAAAAATTTCAGGCTGGCCGGAAATTCAAGATGGCCGCCACAGCTAAAAATAGATTTAAAATAAATAAATTTGTAACGACTACTTCTTGAAAACTGTAAGTGATATTGATATGGGACGTTTTCTAAAATGATCAGCATGACATGATGTTAATCCTTGTCAAAAATTGTTTTGATTCGACGTTAAACATGGCTGCCAGTGGCCATCTTTGTTTACATAGAGTTATATAGTAAAAACTTGTAGCGACTACTCCTCTGAAACTACTTGGCGGATTTTCATGAAACTTTACAGGAATGTTGCTCTTGATGTCTAATAGATCCTAGCAAAATTTCAGGTTGGCCAGAAATTCAAGATGGCCACCACAGCTAAAAATAGATTTTTAAAAAATAAGTTTGTAGCGACTACTTCTTGAAAACTATAAGTGATATTGATATGGGACTTTTTCTAAAATGATCAGCATGACATGGTGTTGATCCTAGTCAAACACAATTTTGATTCGATGTTAAACATGGCTGCCAGTGGCCATCTTTGTTTACATAGAGTTATATAGTAAACACTTGTAGCGACTACTTTTCTGAAACTACTTGACGGATGTTCATGAAACTTCACAGGAATGTTGCTCTTGATGTCTAGTTGATCCTAGAAAAATTTCAGGCTGACCGGAAATTCAAGATGGCTGCCACAGCTAAAAATAGATTTAAAATAAATAAATTTGTAACGACTACTTCTTGAAAACTGTAAGTGATATTGATATGGGACGTTTTCTAAAATGATCAGCATGACATGATGTTGATTCTTGTCGAAATTTATTTCAATGCGACTTTAAACATGGCCACTAGCGGACATCTTTGTTTACATAGATTTATATAGTAAAATCTTGTAGCGACTACTCCTCTGAAACTACTTGACGATTTTTTATGAAACTTCACAGGAATGTTGCTCTTGATGTCTAATTGATCCCAGATTTTTTTTAGGTCGGCCGTAAATTCAAGATGGCAGCCATGGCTATAAATAGATTTTCAAGATACAAGTTTGTAGCGACTACTTCTTGAAAACTATAAGCGATATTGATATGGGACTTTTTCTAAAATGATCAGCATGACATGATGTTGATCCTTGTCAAAAATCGTTTTGATTCGATGTTAAACATGGCTGTCAGCGGCCATCTTTGTTTACATAGAGTTATATAATGAAAACTTGTAGCGACTACTTCTCTGAAACCACTAGACGGATTTTCATGAAACTTCACAGGAATGTTGCTCTTGATGTCTAATTGATCCTAGCAAAATTTCAGGTCGGCCGGAAATTCAAGATGGCCACCACGGCTAAAAATAAATTTTCAAAAAACAAGTTTGTAGCGACTACTTCCTGAAATCTAAATCAATCAGTAGAGCTTCAAGGTCATTGACCTCTTGTTTGAAGAACATCCATGAGAAAAAACTCATGCCAGGTAAGTTTTATTAGAGCGCTTCTGATTGGTCAATATTTACTACTGGTAAACATATTGCAGACTGTTACTAAGCACTTTGCTACTTGTTACTGAAATAAAATTACAACAATTATTTATTTTTATGCGACACTTACTCAACATCTGCTCATTTACCGTGTTTTATTTATCAAAACCGATCTTATTTGTGACCGTCGTACGCCTTATTAAGAATCTCGGCATAAATTGGTGACGTTTTCCACAAATTTCGATTATGGTTGTTGTTTATGTTGTCGTAATGGGGTATGCCTGAAAATGTTCTTTTTATAGAATAAAACTGTTGATCCGAGTATGATACAATTTTGCCAGTGCATTTTTCATTTTGCCAGTAGAAAATATTGCCACTTGTAAAAAATTGCGAGTAAGAAATTAAGGTAAACTCTAACACTGATCGAAATTGCCATATTGTGTCTTGTCTGCCTTCTGACCACTCTAGCACCTTCATTTATTAAGCTTAAAAGCTCAGACAAGTTCGAAAGCCAGCCGGATCGGACCAGTAATACCAGAGTTATGGCCCTTGATTTAGTTAAAAATGATGTATTTTGCGTCGTTAGGATGATAGGGCTTTCATTTTTCATCCTATCTTTACCAAACTTTACCAGGTTGTTAATATCAAGAAAAGCTTGGACATGTTCGAAAATCAGCCAATTCGGATTTGTAATGCCAGAGTTATGGCCCTTGATTTAGTTAGAAATGCTGTATTTTGCCTCGTTAAGACGTTAAGGCCTTCATTTGGACGGATTTCAATGAATGAAGACATGAGCAAAGACCCAAGTACATGAGCAAAGATACAGGGATGATCAGTATCAAGCCTAGTTGTGCATATCGTCACCATGTTCCGTTGAATGGTTTTGGCAGAGTTATGGCCCTTTAAAGGTTTCAGTACAGAAACTTTGTCCATACTAGTTCTCCTGAACCCCTGGCCGCATTTCAACGAAACTTTGCAGGGATGATCAGTACCAAGCCAAGTCATCACCGCGTTCCGGCTGAAAGATATTTGGCGGAGTTATGGCCCGTTACAGGTTTTAATGCACAAACTTTGTCCAGATTAGTCTCTTCTGAACTCCCAGACAGATTTCAACGGAACTTTTTAGGGATGATCAGTACCAGGCCTAGTTGGGCATATCATCACCGTGTTACGGTTGAATGATTTTTGGCAGAGTTAAGGCCCTTTAAAGGCTTTAGTACACAAACTTTGTCCGAACTATGTGAACCCCAGTGGCTGGATTTCAACGAAACTTTGCAGAGATGATCAGTAACAAGTCTAGTTTTGCATATCATCGCCGTGTTCTGGTTGAATGATTTTTGGCAGAGTTATAATAATGGCCCTTTAACGGTTTTGATAAACATACACTAACTTTGTTCAGACTAGTTATGAACCGCTGACCGGATTTCAATGGAACTTGGCAGGGTTGATCAGTGTTCCTGTTGAATGATTTTTGACAGAGTTATGTTCCATTATACACAAACTTTATCCGGACTAGTTTTCGTGAACTCATGGCTCAGGATTTCAATGAATTTAATCAGGAATGATCAGTACCAAGCCTAGTTTACTGTCTTGTCCAAATGTGAATGCATTTATAAAACAGGATTTGTTACTCTAGTGTAAAGGGGCCACCCTACATGAGTACTTGGGGGACTTACAGTAATTTCTGTTCGACTGCCATTTTGCTCAATGCAAGGCAAATGATTTTGTGTTATGTGCCACAGCAACTTATATCCCCCCACCACATACTCCATATTCAGTCCTGGCTGGGATAGAATTGAATGTTGTTTAACGGCTCATCAACACAGTATAGGTTATTTAGAGCCGCCCCAGAGAGAGGGGAAGGATACATAGGAATCCGGGAACCGTGCCCTACTCTTATTATCGAATAGATTTCTATGGTTCTTTAACTTGCTCGGAGGATAGTCCGATACATGGGACTGCCCAGTTTACGTCCCCATCCGACGGACGAGGCTAAGGGAAAGTGTCTTGCCCAAGAACACACTGATGAAACTCAGTGGCACCATGGAGGATTGAACCCGGAGCTTCCGGTAACAAATCCGCCGCGCTACCAACTGCGCCATGCCAGCCCAAATGATCCCTGGATCCCTGGATGACTAAGCAGAAATACCCACCATTACACTATGGCACCACCTGTGTCTTCTGTCTATAAGTGGCATTATGTAGCCTCAGGTGTTGATGCCATTCTGATTCAATTAAAGACAGGCAAATTCACTCTTATTTGGGATGAACTGAACTCTTCCTGAGTACAGAGAAATTTTACCCAAAATTAGATTTAATTTTTTTTAGTGTATCGGTGATATGTAATCATTGTGCTGCAGTGTCTAATGAGTATTTTGATAGATTGTCAAATACAGAGACAAATAAATGGTTTCTTGTTTAAATTGTAGCCCAGAGCCCATCATTTAATCTCGCAAGTGGTTGTCTGTTTCAGAGAAATATTGATTTTCTAAAATTTCTTGGTGCAGATCTGGAAAACAACAATTTTTTTTTTCTCAATATTTGATAAATAGTTTTAAATTTATTTATTTTTTAGTTGGCACACTATTGGAATCATTATTTTTTGGATGCAATTGGTATGCTACATGTTATATATAATAAATAGAGTTTAATTAACATTGTTGAAGTGATACGGGAAATAATTCCCCAAGTGAGAAAGATTCTTGCGATATAGAAACGAGTGAAATATAAAGTAAAAGGAGAGAAAAATAAAGTATTAGAAAACGTAAGAGCAGAAAAGGAGGAAAATATATATCAAGACAATAAACAATAAAGAGAGAGAGAAGGAGAGAGTGAATTATTTTCCGTATCACGACAAAAATGTTAGTTAAACTATATAATATATATTCTGTGATGAATTTCGTTTTTTGACCTTCTTCTGTCACTCCTTTGGCGACAGCGCGGAGTAATATCATGACGTCAATTTGTGACGTAATATTGTGACTATCGTTTAGTTCATAATATTTGGCTACTGTGCTATCTTGCGCACTAGGCGAGATAGCACAGTAGTGGAAGGGGTATATTGTAGATTTTCTCAAACTGGGAAATTTCTATAAATCATCACAGAATATATTATAAATATTAATTGCCTATTCAACTCGACTGATCACAGGCAAGAGGTGCTTATATACTGGGGGATTTTCCATCCTTTACACTTTATTATTCCCTCAATAACATTAGTGATTGAACAAATGCTTTCGGATTTTCACCAGATTTAATAATGAGTGCCCTACAGGTTACTATCTGAAGTGACTATCAGCTTGCTGAATGTCCGTCATTCCATCCTTCCATCTGACCAGTATGCCTTGACTGATTTAAATGTAACTTGGTACAAATGTTCAGCGTACAAAGATGATGTTCGCCTGTACGACGGGTGATTTAGAAATGCTGAGACTGATTCTGTATAGTCTTTATTATTACCGGTATAAATCATACAATGTAAGCCCTTTTTCATTGGTCTAGAAGCAGTCACGTGTGATTAAATAGTTTTGACCATTCTCATTGGAAATATGCCAACCATTCAATAGTTCATCACGTGGCCGCGCAATAATAAATTTAGCGTGGAGTAGTACATCTTTGTCATTGACAGGCTTTTTTTAAAAAACAGCAAAGCATCACGTGACCCTGCAATAGTCTATCTGTGTCAGTGACGCAGCATCACGTGACCGTGCAATAGTCGAACTGTGTCAGTGATGCAGCATCATGTGACCGTGCAATAGTCGATCTGTGTCAGTGACGCAGCGTCAAGTGACCGTGCAATAGTCTATCTGTGTCAGTGAAGCGCTTGTTAAATGAACAAAGGAAGCAGATACATTGTTTACCCGGCTCACACTCCAAATTTTAATTTTATTAGTAAAAAATCAGAACTTTTATATTTTATGATATATCATAAAACAACTATTTAATGCCTTAGGAGTCAATAGATTAGAACTGTTTATCCTCGGGAGTGACTACTCACCCTTGTAGGATACTACTGCACTTAGCTGATGCCGCCTCGTGCAATAGTACCTTTCTCGGGTCAGTAGTCACTCCCTCTGATAAATAGTTCTAACCATCGACTTCCAAGGAATTAAATAGTTGTATAATATTAAACAGTTAAAGGGGCAATGTCCGTAACTTTTAGCTTATAAAACATGAAATAATTACATTTAACGCTTACCTTTATTAAATATTTACTAAATAAAAACAAGAATGTTTGACGGAATTCAATAGCGGTACAAAAAAAAAAGAAGTACTGCTTCGTGAGTTTGAACTCGCAGCCCAAACTAAAATTACAGTTGCGGGTAATTATAGTGAGAGCGCAATAGTCGAGAGCGATCCCAGCTGAGCTAAGCGGGCCATTTATATTATGCAATACATACTATATAGAAAACCTAATGCGCTAATGGCTGTCACGTAATCAGAAGAAACAGTAAATATTGCCGGATAAATAAAAAATAAAAAAACTATTTTTTTTTCAAACTCACAAATATATTACTACAGACTTACTTGGGTCTTTGCTCATGTCTTCATGTATACTGTGAGTTCACTGAATAAAAATCAGACAGTTTTTTGGTTATGCTCAATAACTGCTTACAATCTTTGAAGGGCCGATGCCAATACCTGTATTTGTGTTGGTGATTTCCCTAATTCCACACAAAACACAAAAACGATAGCACCAAGCAGTTTGTTTTTGTCATGTACCTATTATACAGTGACACATTTAACATGCAAAATGTACTGACTTCATGGTGGCTGCATACGAAATGGCATAGATATTCGCTCGCTTAATATGAAATAATGGGCATTTGCAATTTGAGTTATATATATTTTGAAATTTTCCATCAGAAATGCCCGCACTAGGTAGTGAACCCATGTGAGGCAGATGTCTGTAGCTCTAAAGCGTAAGGCCATATCCACTCAGCAACCAATGTATTATGTCAGAAAAAAGTAAACGTTTGGAGTACAGTAGCGGAAAATAACAAATGTGATAGAAAAGGAATATAAAGATTGCTTATAACATATACAAATGTGAAATAAATCAGTCTCATGTAACTCATGTAACTCATTTTGTGTGATTTACTTTGTCACAGTGATATTATATTGGAAGCTTCTAAATCACGCTGATTGTCAGGTCCGGGCATCGATGACAGGAGACTGGCAGTAAGTGACTGTTTCTTTGACAGCATTATTTCTGATTCCCCAGTATTTATGAAGATTGGATTTGATTTTCCTGTTGCAGAGTTTATCCTATGAAACCAGAGATTGCATTATAATATGAGTGAGGAAAGGAATGAACTGTGATCTTCGCTTATAGAACATGCTTACAAGGTATTTTCTGTCATGGTATCCCAGTACTTCGACCATCATAAATATTTGTTGATGAGATGTGTGAGTTCATCTTTTGCTAAACTATTTGACGAATCATATAATCCCCGGCCGAAGGCTGGGCGATAATGGCAATGGTAGGCATCGGTATGATGTCTAGTAGTGCCAATTGTCAGGACAGAACAATTGTCATACAAACGATTTTTGGCCAAGTTATGAGACTTCGATTTAACTCCTGCTACATTTTTTATCTGATTTTCTCGAAAATTGTAAGCAAATATAAGTATGATGACTAGTAAAGTATATACTGACAACGATTGACAGGGAGTTCCAGTTGATTGATTTTTGGCAGAGTTACGGGATTTGGAAGTTTTTCATGTGTGAAGCATTTTCGCTCACCTTCTCTTGCGCTTTCCATCCGATTTTTATGAAACAGAGTACTTAAATATCAGTTTGTTATCTAGTAGCACATATTGTCAGGGCGTCACAGTTGAATGATTTTTGACGGAGTTTCTGGACTTGGGAGTTTTTCAAGGTAAAGCAATTTCCTACACTTTTGATCCGTTTTTTGAAACTTGGTAGGAAATATCAGTATGTTGTCTAATAGCACATATTGTCTCGGCGTTAGAGTTAAAAGATTTTTGGTGGAGTTAAAGGACTTGGAGGTTTTTAAAGTGTAAAGGATTATCATGAAACTTGGTAGGACGTATCAGTTCAATGTCCTGTATCCCATATTGTCAGGGCATTTGGGTTAACTGATGTGTGAAGGAGTAACCAGACTCTGAAGTGTTTTAAGTGTAAAACATTTCCACTCAACTCCTATATTTTGATCCAGTTTTCGTGAAAGCAGTGGTTGGGTTAATCATATGATGTACATCTAGTAACATATGTTTTCAAGGTGCTCTGGTTGAATAATTTTTTGAGGAGTTGTGTGATCTTTGAAATTATTTAAGTGTAAAGGTTTTCTGCTCCACTCCTTCTAAACTTCCCCAAGTTTCAATGTTCATGAAACTTGGGGAAGGAAGTATCAGTATGATATGATGTCTACTACAACATATTATCAAGATTTTTGGCAGAGTTACAAGATTTCAAGATGGTAATCAAGAATCTTCACATACAGATAGGAAAAACCGACACAAACTATAACTGTTTTAATAAGTCAAAGTCCCATTTCAAATAATTATACCGAGCGTTTTAATTCCACCACCCCACCCCACCTCGCTTCTTCTTCCGCCCTCCACCCTCCCACTATGTTACATAACATTAATAAGATTTTCCAGCACATATGTAAAATTCTAATATCCTATCTGGTATGAAGGAATCAACATTCTGGTTTTGCAACTTTTGCATATGCCATTCATGACAATATAATCATTGTGATGTGCATGGCCTGTGACAGTTGGCAAGGCAGTGACATATTTGGGAGGGCATATGTTGCATATCCATCTCAGTCAGATTGCTCAGACAATCTAAAGAAACAATTGACTTGACAGAAGATTTCCTGGATTTTCTTTGAATGAATGTCATGCAATGATAAATGTTATGAAAAAACTGTAATTGGTAAATGTTATGTTAGTAATTTTTTCTCTCGCTTATGCCGTCATTCTTCATCCATCCTTAAAGACTGCATTTATTCTTTTCTGAACTTCGTCAGGGTTTTTATATCAATGAAATCTTGGACAAGTTCAGAAACCGCAATTGTTTTTAAGGGAATGTAGCGACATAGCCAGACGAGCTCTGTTTTATTGAGAGTTTTGAAAAACTTGACAAAAGGTGAAAGAAATATCCAAATCGGATGATACACAAAAAAGATATGACCATTTGAAGGTTGTCAATTTTTAGAACTATGACATCATAGTTCCAAATTACCATATATGGAATATTGATAAATATCATTTAAATCAGTAAATTTTAATATTTATAAATATTCTATATATGGTCATGTGATGTCATAGCTCTAAAAACGGCGGCTTCCATATATATCTGTTTCAACAGAAGCTTCAAATGATCATATCTTCTGTCTTTTTCATCCGATTTTGATAATTCTTTCACCCTTATTCAAGTTTTTCAAAACTTTCAATATTAAAGATGGTTTGGCTGCATGTGTCGCTACATACCCTTTAAGTAAGTAAGTTATGTAAGTTCTTTATTTATAGAGGGTGACTCAGTTGACTTAGCCAGTCTTTCTTGAGGCTCTCTTAATAAAATATTTACAAATATAATACAACAAATAAACATAATTTATCAAATTGCTGTAAGCAAAGTTATGAACACATATCAAAGCATATGACAATGTGATATTTTAAAATGAAACACTATCTAAAATCAATCAAGATGAAACATAAACATACTACAATGTGTTTTTAATGAAAGACGAATAGTCTGCTTTGTTAACACTTTCATTTTGCATTTGACCTAGACCAAAACTTTGTTCGGGTCGAAAGCTCTGAAATGTTAGAAAACATTTGACAAAATAGTTATAGTTATGACTCTTGTTTTAATGAAAAATACTATACTTTACTGCCTTGTTAACATTGTAGCATCTTTGGCTTTCATAAAACCTTGACCATCCCTGTAAACACTCGCCTGGAATTCACCAACCATTCTTCAAACTATTCTTAGACTTGAGCTCCAGTACTGAAAATTTGTTCATAAATATGTCTATGATTTAAAGATAAAACATGGTAAGCGTGGCATGTATTAGTATGTATCATATTTATACATAGCAGCTTGTTATAAAGGTTTATTCTGTAAAGTTACAGAAATATGTGTGATTGAAATTTGCATACTTAAGTTCAAGTCTAAGAATATTCTCAAGAATGGTTGGTGAATTCAAGCTGTAACTGATCTATAGCGCCTTCATATTTTATCCAATCTTTACAATATGTATTCAAGCTGTTTAATTACTGAATGTGGTCAACAGCTAAGCTTGTCTGTCAGATGGGGCGATAAAAAAGTAAATCTAGATCGCGTTTCCTGGATTTCTATTTTCCCAACTCTCTGATGCGGCTCGAAATTACCTAAAAAGTGAACAACAAATCTTATTATCCAAAAGCCTTGAACTACAAATATGTACCAAATTAAAGAAATTGCGATCATCTTCTTTAGAACCACTTATTTTATCACTACACCATCTTAAAGACCCACTCATTAAAATATGAAAAATTTTGTTAATTTTAATATTTGTCTATTATACTTACGACAACATTACAATTGCAAGATACTCAACTTGCCTTAATCCACGAACGGAAAAACTTCCCCAAATACCCTTCCCGGGACTCCCGGCACCAAGGGCGCCGCCAAATACACCCGTACAAGCAAGAGTCACACAGAGTTACTTCCTCTTTCCGCAAATAAGTCCTAAATTAAGGAGGGGTGGGTAGTTAATGTTGTCGTAAGTATAATAGACAAATATTAAAATTAACAAAATTTTTCATATTGGTCTATAGATAGCTTACGACAACATTACAATTGCGACTTTAACACAATGAGCTGGGGTGGTACAATGTAACCTGTTATGAGTGCCCGAATATGTAAAGGGGATTTGAACAACTCTGAACAACAAGTAACAAAGCACGCTCAAACCTGCTCTAATTACAAGAAATTAAAGCAGACGAGAGCATGAACCCAAGCAACTTACACTCACCATAGCGTAATCTGGGATCCTGACTGGCGATACAGCCAGTAGGAGGAGCCTCTAAAACTTCTTAGATGGGCAGATGAACGTTACAAGGTGAATATGGCAACCTCATAAGTCCTTCAATTCGTTCAAGGACAATAAGTCCACCACCATCTAAAATTATAATCGGCAATTTCAAGCTAATCCATGGAACAAAATTTTTTGTATTACATAGATCATTTAAATAAGTATCGACCCCCTGATTCAATACTTAAAATAACAGCTTCATAACTGAGCTGTAAATGTAACTATGAACACCAGATAACTGTGTGAAGCATAGAATACTATGAACAATACAATATGTATAAACCAAACACCTTTGGAACATCGTGGTATGAAGTGCTTACCAACCAAGATAAGACAAAATAATCAATAAAACCTGCAACCGATTTGTATGCCCAAAGTTACAGACTTGGGCCAGGCCAAGTCAGCTAACTGGCAGAGCAGCACAACCCCATGACTGACTGGGTAGTAAGAACTGACCCAGTGAAAAATTATTTAAGATAGAATCTAACAAATAATTTGTGAATTTTAAGAATATAAAGGCTCTGACTTTAGTAGCCTTATTGGAGTTGCATTAGGTATACACCCAGACAAAACCAAACAGATTGTTACTGGAATATCCCCAGAAGGGGTTAAACGAGATCCCTTTAGTAGCATGAGCCTGATGACACTTCAGTTCCTAGAATGGGCTCACTAAATCTGAGCCACAAGGCTAAAAGAAGATAGTCTAAAGGGTAGTCTATCTAAGATTAACCGAAAAGTTCAAAGGAGGGCCGGAGAACAGAAGTCAAACAGGCCAAAAAGAGCCACTTTAGTATTCTAAACTAAGAAGGGGAGTGATAAAAGCTCAAAGTGGAAACAAGAAAAAACCCAACTCCGACTGCGGTGGGAGTGTAACAAACAATGCGTTACACTTATTCTAACCAGCTAAACCTCTGTGACCTCAGAGTAGCCCAGTGAAGGACCTCCTAGAGGTACAATTGTGTGAGCAACTATTACAGAAACTGAAGTCTGAAGATGTAGTTTGAATCGACAAACGTGAGGTTGCATACTGATTCCGAATGAATCAGTGGCAGAGGTAGACTGTAAAACCTGATATAAACCCCGCTTAGGAGAAATCAAGATGGACAGAAGTGCTGCCCGTACGAACTGCGACGCCCGTAAAGCAGGCGTAATATTGATAACTAAACCAGGCGTAATTTTGATGGTGACCAGGCGTACAGGTGGTTTTGATAAGAATGTAGAAACCAGGCGTAAAATGAGACGTAATATGTAATTGAGTCCGTCTGGCCAAAAACCAGGCATAAATAAAACCAGGCGTAAATAGAGCCAGGCGTAAATAAACCAGGCGTAAATAATAAAAGAATTTATTTATTCAGGGCAACACACCTAGTTAGTGAACAAACCTACCATGTGGCCCTCTAAGCCAAACTGAGAGATCCTTAGACATGCATTTAGGGCAGCTCTACGAAACCCCTAGACCACGGCAGAATGTCCCCTTGAATGTGGCTGTGTATGGGCACGCACCCCCCCCCCCTTGTTCTGACCAAGGCAGAATGTCACCTTGAATGTGGTTGTGCACACGCATTCACCCGCAATTCTGTGTTCTAGTAAAAGATCTAGCCGAAAAGAAACTGTGTTTCCATACGAATGTGGCATATAGAACCAATAAATAAATAGATGCCAGATGTATCTCAAACTGCCTGAAGGAAAGACTTCAAAAAGAGAAGTCCGGCTCTTATGGCATAATTAATGTACGGATTAGAAGCCGGGTCTAACAATAGTATAGCCTACCATCATGTTAGGAACTTACTCATACTGATAGACCTACTCTCTAAACTGATAGAAAACAAGGAGAATGTATCCTGGTTCTAGCAATATTAAACAGGAGGGGGTATGAAAAACAAATACGCCAACTATCATCAGTACCCCTAGGGCTAATGGAGAACGAACCCTGGCACTACAGCCCATTAACTGTATGACTGTATGGAGAAGTGGGAGGGGTAAGGAATCTAGAAACTGGACAATGATCTTAGCTGCAAGAAAAGGAGTGTTATGTCCTGCAACCGCATCTAATAAGCTACACAAGGAACGCAACCCCAGAGGTAAGAGATGAATGACGAAGAACTCCATCAGACAAGGCTTAGTCAGAGGAACCGCGAACAAACCCACTTAGGGTTGAGGATAGCGGCTTTGAAGCCGTTTACTCCGAACTTACTGAAACTGCCTAACAGGTGTAAACCGGGGGCGGAGAGCAGCCCGTGCTTGGCTGCCCGCTCATTAGTACCGTCGCCTTCGCTTTGCAGCTCAGGCTCTGGAGGTACCCCGTGGAGATTTAAGCGGTACAGAAGGAGACCTTAATCAACCCTAGGGTAATCCCAAAACCCCACAGGTGTATCAGTGAGAAAACACGCATAATACACTCGTGCTAAGGCTCTGGTGAAAATAAGTTTTTCTAATAAGAAAATCCTTATATTCACGACAAACCAAAAATGATTCTATTAATAACTTATTATGTACTCTAACCTTGATACTTAAGCAGCAAAACATAATGCGCTAAAACAGAGACGACAAAAGGTCAACAGCGGCATTATGTCTGTCGATATTTCACAAGTGTAACACAAACAATGAATATAAGGTATATCATAATATCCACAAAAAAAAACACAAAAAAAAAAAAAAAAACAACAACAAGATGCCAGTTGTCTTTGTGGCTGGTATGGGACACGTAAAACCGGACTCCTCCCTTACAGGGCGAAAGCTCTATCAACTGAGCTAACCGGGACACCATCATAAAACAGAGGTGAGTGGCAGTGATATCAAGTAAGAGACTAACCACTCAGCCACGGAAGTCCCCCATATCAACTTACCAGCAAAAGAAAGACTCAGCCAGCAACTGCATGTGCAAATGAATAAAACAGCATCTGCCACTGTAATTAATTTATATAACTTACCTCAAAAAAGGTGGTGATATACATGTACATAGATATCATTAACTTTTCAAATTAGAGGCACACAGAGCAAAGTAGCCGGGTATTAGATAGATACTAGTATACAATATTAGTAAAAGTATTCATATTAGCCTGGTAGAAAGGTTTAAGTAGCAGGGCGAATTAACCGCCTACCTCTTAATGACACCCCTTGATATAAATACTACCGGCGCTAAATAAAATAAATGCTCATATACCTGCAAGTCTGATGAGCATAATCCATAGACTGGCAATAATCATCTTAGTCCTGCCACAAACAGTACTCAACAAGGCGATAGGACAAGTTGAATTAGGTGTCCTGATAAGGAAAACCATATACAGAAAGAAATAAACTGATTTACTTCTTAAGACTGTGGCTACAATTAACGCTGAAACCTATGCACGTTATGGCGAAGGCCATGAATTCTTACCCTAATCATTAGAGTATGACGGAGAAGCCGTAGTCACTTACATCATCCTTGATATTCTTGTGACGGAACTCGACAGCAGGTATCGACTTCTATCGAGGTTACCTGCAAAACAAGTTCTGTAGTTAAGTCCGTAAGGACAGAAAAGAACAAAGTAATTCACTAAGAATCTTTAGTTTAAGACAAGTATCAGATTCCTGTAGTGGTTATAAAGCAAACCATGAGAGGAAATACTTTAAATTGAATACTCTTAACGCTTTTTGTAAACGCCGAGATATTCAAAGATATAAAAGCATTAAATAAGTTTCTAAAATCGAGAACATAGGTAGACAATGCTTAAGAAGTGTTTACAAATGTTGCAACAACTTGGAAAAAAGGGTAATTCTGTTCGACAAAAGAATGAATTCTATTTGAGAATAGAATACCACCAGGCCTGCTATTAATCAGAATCAGAGATAAGACTTCGATAATTTACCTTCTCTGATGTAGATGGCCTGTATAGAGCGCCCTGTCAGTAGGAAGATATGACTTCCCTATGAATTAAAAAGGCCTTTCCCAGTAGGGAGCACCGTCTAGGAAAGTATGATTTCCTAAAGAGGTCTCAGTCCTATTGATGGTAAGTGTTTCTGACACCACACTGAAAAGGAAGAACAAGGAAAGTGTCTCTGACACATTTTACTAGTATGTTAAAAGTATGTGTCAGAAGTGGGATCTGAAACCACGTGTAAGGTCGTGGACCAGAACACTCGTTTATGAAGGTATAACCTTGAGTCTGGCGCATTAGACCATTCGGCCCTCCTGACAGGTAATCCATATGTTTATCTTTATTTCTTAATTGCTATCATATGATTTGATTACCTGTTAGTTCAATGTCATGTTCACATTGTTATGAATATTACAATAAAATATTCTATTCTATTCTATTTAATCTGTGATTATACAACACGTAAGAAATTATAATAACAGATAATTGTGACCCATGACAGAAACTTCCCTTACATGTGAGTACCAACACATAAACCTAAGTCCTCTTCCCATACCATAGAAAGAAGTCTTATTTAGCTTCCCTCCAGACAACTAGTCTGGATTTTATACTAGCAGAGACCTTCAGAAGAGACTATATCCTTCGTTAGGTGGCCCTAACCATAACAACGGTATTGAATACAGTAAGAATACCGTAAGAATACCCTTTCGGCCCTAGGCCGTGCTTAAAAGCATAAATTTCAGCTGAGGAAGTATTACCTGAGCTGTCTCTAGACAGGTGACGGTTGCTCCTAGACCGCCCTCTGTGTGTTGACTCTCTGAAAGGTGACCTGGAGGAGTGAATGGAATCTGTTCTGAGGACCTTCAGATTACCCATGAGGCAGAGAGTTTGTAGTCGGCGTGACCCCCGCACTACCTGGTAGCTTGAGCAGGAGTGGGTGGGGTACGGGACTTTCTTTAGTGAGCGCAAGATAGTCGACGTCGTTCATTGACTGAGCTAAGCGGGCTATTTGGTTGTCTCCAAGCGAATGCGACCACTCCAACAGTGTACCCACGAGGTAGAGAGTTATCTGAGTCACCATGGTCCCCCGGACAGGAGTGGGTGGGGTATGGGACTGCATATGGCTGGGTTGGGGGACATCACCGATAGAAGGTCAGGACTTCGTACGGGTGATGTTTCCAATCCCTGGGAGTCCGGACGGGCCGTAGTGGGCTAGGGCCCGACTCCCCATTGATGTTTCCTTCACAGGAGTGGGTGGGGAATGGGACTGCATATGGCTGGGTTGGGGGACATCACCGATAGAAGGTCAGGACTTCGTACGGGTGATGTTTCCAATCCCTGGGAGTCCGGACGGGCCGTAGTGGGCTAGGGCCCGACTCCCAATTAGACTAAGGTCCCACTCCCCATTGCTGTTACTGAAATATAGAAAATAACAGCAGAAGGTGTTCTAAAAGCACCAACTGTGATTATATAACAAACAACACGAACCCAATAATATAAGAAAACTATTTACTGGAGTGTTGACACGAGTAGGAGGGGTGTCTACGTTCCGGTGTCAAATTCAAAACTTCTAATAGAAGTTAAAAGCTATTTTTCGACAGAATTTACAAATGTTGGTAAACCGGAAGTAGATAGCATATGGTTGTTTACGAATTGCGGTCTGATTAACTGCGTAAAGAACAAAAGCCGGTGTAAAAAACACCAATTACGATCATAAACTCGTAAGAAAATAACATATGGGAAGTAAAATTAAAGTAATAAAACAATTAAAACCATTTGTTACGTGGAAAAAGACAAATATTTTGAGACCGTCGATTTATCGCGTTCTTTACCGATGACGCCACGACGGAAAGAGGAAGTAACTCTGTGTGACTCTTGCTTGTACGGGTGTATTTGGCGGCGCCCTTGGTGCCGGGAGTCCCGGGAAGGGTATTTGGGGAAGTTTTTCCGTTCGTGGATTAAGGCAAGTTGAGTATCTTGCAATTGTAATGTTGTCGTAAGCTATCTATAGACCAATCTATAAAGTTATACACACACAAGGTTAATTCATTTTAGGAATAAATTTTAAGGTGTCAATTAAGTCATGTTATTTAAATTGTAACGGTCAAAGAAATACGAGGGGTGTTTGGGAAGTTTGTGGACTTTTGCTATAAAATGGTTATTAAGGGACATAATTAAACAAAAACTACATCAATACAGAATTTAATTTTCTGCCCTATGAATGTGTGAAAATGATAAATTTACATAATACAGTAAACATTTTGACATACATTTGAACATCATTGGTAACACACACCCGGAGCACGGTCGGCAATATAACGACGTCAACTTGACGTTATGCATCATCGAACGTTAATTACATTCATACTTTTTTAATGTAATCCCCTCCAACCTCGACACATTTCCTATGCCTTTTCACACACTTACTGGATGTCTCAATATTCAAAGAAGATACAATCCTCTGTGTCTGCATCTTCAGTTCTTCAAATGTCTCGAATCTACATCCTCTCAGCTTGGCCTTGACTTCGGGGAAGACACGGAAATCCATGGGGGCCAGGTCTGGACTGTAAGGAGGGTGGTCCAGGAGTTTGAAACCTAGCAGACTGATTTCAAGGAGCGTAGATTCAGCTTTGTGTGCAGGCACGTTGTCTTGATGAAAAATAACATGCTGCAGATTCATAGCGGGGCGCTGCTTTTTCAGTGCCTACACGAGATCCCTTCTCAGAACCTGAAACGATAAGCAACACGGATTTAAAGGGAATGTAGCGACACAGCCAAACAAGCTGTGTTATTGAGAATGCTGAACAACTTGGGAAAAGGTGAAAGAATTATCAAAATCGGGTGAACAACAAATATATGACAATTTAAAGGTTATTCTAAAACGAATATGGGAGCCGCCATTTTTAGAACTATGACGTCATAGTTCCATATTACCATATATGGAATATTGATAAATATCATTTAAAATGAAAAAAAATCACTGCAAATGAACGAAAAAAAATTACTGGTCATATAACACATTATTGCCTTTAAGTATTACATATTTTTCATACAGTTGCTGTCATTTTTTTCCTATAAATCAGTAAATTTTCATATTTATAAATATTCCATATATGGTCATTTAGAACCGTAATGTCATAGCTCTCAAAATGGCTGCTTAATCAAAATTAAACGCATATCCGTTTCAACAGAAGCTTCAAATGATCATATCTTCTTTGTTTATTATCCGATTTTGATAATTATTTCACCCTTATTCAAGTATTTCAGAACTCTCAATAATAAAGATAGTTTGGCTGTGTCGCTTCATTCCCTTTAAGAGAAAAGTTTGATTTGTGTTCACACTTTTATACATTTAATTTATTAAAGAATTACCAAAACATACAAAGAAAATAATGTTCGCATGATTTATATAAAAAAAACTTAACTTTTGAGTAATATGCCGCTGTCACGGTCGACCATCGGGAATCTGGTGCTGTAGAATCATGCCACGTCGGTCCATAAAGAAAATGAACATGTGTTTTCCGCCAATCTTCTGAACTTTTGCCTTCTTAGTGGGAGGTTTGTTAGGTGTTTTCCATACTGATGACTGGGCCTTTGTTTCGGGACCATAGTGCCATAACCAAGTCTTGTCTGTTGTTATGATGCGATCAAGGAAATCATCCCCTTTTGTTTCGAACTGCCGCAAGAACTCAATTGAAGAATTCACGCTTGACTCCTTTTCGTTATGTTTTAACAGCCTTGGGACCCAACGTGCGCATACTTCTGACATGTTCAATTCTTTCTTCAAAATCCTATGTACTGTGGAGACCAAAACTCCCAACTTGATGAAAGTGTTCAAACGATGTTTCGTCTGTCATCACTAATAATTGTTTTCATCTTCTCGACAGCCGATCTTCCATGAGACGGCGAACGGCCACATCGGATGTCATCATCAACGGAAATTCTTTCACTTTGAAACTTTGTGCCATTTGAATACAAGAGATCGACAGCATTTCTTTGCGTTTCCCGACATTTTGATCATTATTAACGTCTCTGTTGGAGTTTTACTCAGACCGACACAAAATTTAATAGCCGTCCTAGTTTCAACATTGCCCATTGACGTCATTTTTTCTGCAAATATCTAGTGACTGAGTGATGTAAAATGTTATTTAAACAACAATGGAAGTAGTTTACAGGAAATAACATCATGACAATGCTAAAACGGAACACTTTTTTGCAAACTTTTTACTTTGACAGAAAGGCACTAAATCGGTGGCAATTTCACGCAGTACATTGTTCAAGAATGACTAAATTTCAGAGTGCTCCGCCTGTGCCATGATGTGTAACTATAGTAACGGATATATTCTCTATTTACCATAATGGTAAAAAAATCTCCATAGGTGCCGTTATCAGATTAGGTGAGACTTTATTTTTACCAAATATCAAGTCAATTGTTCAATATGTGAAAATGTGTTATAGAAAAAGTCAACGAACTTCCTGAACAGCCCTCGTACATGCTACAAAGTGCAGAATATCAGGTGCAAAGAAAAACACAAGAGATAATAAGCAGGTAAACAAGTCTAAATCAGTTTGGATCTAGATCGTTTTGACAAGAACTGGTTTTGTGGGGTAAATGTTTGGACGGTAATTGTTTTCTGTCTCTTTACCTAATTCAATAACTTTGTTATGTGACTGAGGAATCTAGGTGCGCCAGCAGAAATGCGAGTAATTTTCAGGAACCGTAACAAATATCGAGAAACTACCTCCAACGTTTTGGCAAACAAATTATTATCTACTTTTTGATTTTCAAAGCAATTGGTGTATTATAAATGCTTATTTTTGGAAAAATATACAAACATATAGTGTAATACCAAGAAATGGAAGTCACTTATACCAATGGCAATTATTCCATTTACTTTACAGTTTTCAACAAGCTAGCCTTATCTTTGAACTCTGACACATGTATCATTGAAGCAATAAGCACTGGGCGACCAGTTTCGATGATAATTGGTTCATAGTAAAGTAAATGCATTTATTTCCTGATGTGTGGTCTAACTCACTCTACTTTAGTGAGCCAAATTAGTACTTTTAAAACCCTTAGCCCGCTATGAATCTATAATGGACTGTCTTTTCTTTGAATTAAGACCATTCCATTTATATTTGACAACGGGTCAAAAGAGTTACTCGCAGGCTGATCTGGGTTAACAATAGACGTAAAGGCTATTCTAGTCGTGCTTAGCGGGTTAAGGGTTAAACTCCACGTTGCCATCTTGTAAAGTTATTCATTTTCAGCAGATTTTAAGCTATATATGACGGTAATTTTTTTTTCATGGTGGAGGCAGACCACCACTTTGCTCTGGGTAGAACTAGTATTTTATACCTTCTGCAATCCATAGGAAGCAACACTCACACTTAAAGTTTAGCTCCCAGGAGGATCTGAATCGGCAGTCAGATGAGAAGCGAGAAGGTTTAAAATGCAGCGTCTTTACCGTGTTGAGAGAATTCGAGACATCTTGAAGACAATAGATTATTGTCGCTAATTCTGTGCGAGTGGCATTATTATTAGTCGGCTCCCTAGGGTGACCATTCTGGTTTTAGAATACATAGCTGTGCATATCATCCACTGACTACAAGAGTGTGCATAACATCCACTGACTACAAGAGAGTATTTTTTGAATACACCCAGAGAAAAGTTATATATAATATAGACTAACTACATTTATTGTATATTTATATAAGACGTTCTTTGGCTATAGTATAATGTCATTATTTCTGTCTCTAATTAATGCTCTCTCCCGCCCTCGTCACCCACTTCGGCAGTCAAAATGTGAAATAAAAATATGACTTACCGAAATCTGGAGAGATAATCCATAGGGAATGATAACCAAACATGAAAAACACATAAATACAATGTATTTTTACACATTGATCAACAGTAATTATCAATTAAATATATAAAAAAAAAAGCTCAAAATAAATTGCAAAAAGTTGAACCCACTGAGGCATTTAATAGGAATTAGGAATAATGGGTATTTCTTGATCTGCACCAAATATATGAACAAGTGAGATTGGATTTACAGACTGGCTAATAGATATTAAGTCATACTGCAGTCTTACAGACAATTCCAGAAAAATGCAGTAGTACAAACTGTGATCAATTAAAATGAAGCACATTTAGCATATTGTTCCATTGATAACTTAGACAACATTACAATTGGGACTTTATCAAAATAGTTGGGGTGGAATTACATAACCTGATATGAGAGCCATAATATATCACGGAGATTTGAACTCTGAAACAATAAGTAACAAAGCAGATTAAACCTCTCTAATCACAAGGAATAGCACAGATTGATAATAAGAATTTCATGAAAATATCGAAAATATCATGCCATGGAACAATAGATTCAGATTCAATAGATTCCCGATCTGTTTTCGGAGCAAGTAGGAGGAGCCTCTTAAACTTCTTTGATGGCCAGACCAGTGTAACAAGGTGAATGTGGCACCCTCATATCTTCATCATATCGGTCAAGGACAATCAAGTCCAGCGCCATCTAAAAGATTGACAGTTTCAAGCAAATCTATAAATAGAGGATCTTACATGAGTGCTCATTCATTATTGAATTTATTAAACGAGTTGGCAAAATGATATAATACGAGGCTCTTGCCGAGCATTATATCATTTTTGCTAAAGGTAACCAACCATATTTGGAACATTTGTGGTATGATAAGCTTACAAACCAAGCTAAGTCAAATAATAAAAAAATATATGGTTCATATCCTGAATGTTAGAGACTTAGGTAAGGGCCTAGTCAGCTAACTGGTAGCTAGAGCAGCACAGACCATAAAAGTCATATAGCACCAAGACGTCAATATGTAAATGAGGTGTGATACTTCCTCATTGTAATTAAGAGACAACTTTTTTTTTTCAGTATTGTTTTAACACCCGTGACTTGATCTATTATTATGTTAACTTTTTGCCTCTCGGCAGCTTTCGTAAAACCTTGCTTGTTGGATTTGATTTTGATTTGCTGAATATGAAGTAATGAAGTCTGTCTAGAGGGCTCTGTTTCTAATTACGTAAAAAGTATTTGGGATCCATCAATTATTGTATGAATAGTATACAGCTGTGATTGTGATTCTGAGATGCCAATTAACACACGTTTATAACTTTGTAGCAGTAGTCAGACACAATTCTCTTCCTCTTGTTTATTGACAAAATGTTGATGTCAGTATTTTGTGTGATATTGTTGAAGCAAAGACACACAATTTCATATTTTAAAGTGGTGGATAACAAGGTATGTGTATAAATATAAGTTGTTCCATTTGACTAAAAATCTCTTTTTCGGCATTAAAATTACTGCGGTGGCATCTTTTCCTATGGACACATTTCCAGTTGTTTTCAGGAAACAGGGTAGAATGTATTAGATAAATGAGATGGGGTTTTATGTCAGGTTATAAAGGTGAATGTAAAAGTTAGGCCAAAGAAAAAAAAAAACTGTGTTTCCGGTGGCCCAACCGACCCTATTTTTCAGGGGCCGACCTTAAAACTTTTTATGCAAAGATTTAAAAAAAAAGTAGTATTTTTTTTGTTTTTTTCCCCCAATTTGTTCTGAACAGGAGATTACATCATGGAAGTGAAACATGACACCATTCTATATTTTCTGTAATCCACTGGGCACTGGTGGTATATGCAAATCGTTACCAAATTACACAGCAAAAGTGGAAAATATTTTGGTAAACCATATGATTTGCCTGGAATGTCATATGATACAATCAGAGTTTTTCTTTCAGGTAAAGAATGCGATGCTAATTAACTATTAAACTTATTACTAACTGGAATGCATAATTTAACTGGGGCAGTCTTATATTCAGGTAAACTGATGACAACATCACAGAGAAACTTTCAGTTGTACCATCAACTTGTATGGGGTTTATGAGATAAATGCCTACTGACTTACCCTATTTTTTTAGAGGATGCAATAGGAAACACATATTTTTCTTTCTTGGCCTTATATAAGGACAGCAAAGGGAGATAAGATGCTGTAAATTATTACGAAATAGGCTATTCTGTAATTGATACACAGGCAATGTGTCCTCACAATAATGAAGAAGAAGAGTCAAATTCTGAATTGACACTTCAATTCATGTAAATGTATCAGTTCATTTGAGATAAAATATTTGTTGCCTCACATAGAAAAAGAATCAAATACAAAGTTCCACACAGCTATTTTTTTAACCAATTTTAAGACATAGACAAAGATGTTTTTAATGTTAAATCACATGAACTTCCCATAAACTGTAAGAGCCTGTGCATATAAGTGGGCACCATGCATGTCTTATATAATTTTCCGACCTCGACATGCCATACTGTTCTGCATACCAGTAGGAAGTCATATAGCGTCAAAAAAATCAAAATGTAAATGAAGCCGGATATTTCTGAATGTAATCAGAGATTACTTTTGAGTGCAAAATTTATATATTAATGCTGAAGTCTGTCACACTGCATTTCATGATTTTTCCACAGATTATGAACATAACTCAGCATTACAGAACATTTCCATACCATTCATTTAGTCACTAATTATGGTCTTTGGAAAGGTTGCTGGTGTCAGTCTAGTTGTTTTATTGGAAGATTTGATTCCAGAATATGAAGTAATGAAGTCTGTCTAGACATCTCTATTTCTAATTAGGTAAAAAATAGTGGGAATCCATCAGTTCATTAAGTATGTAATTGTGGATAGTACACAGCTGTGATTGTGGTTCCCGGGTGCCATAAATTTCATATTTTTAAATGGTGAATAACATATGTGTATCATTTTTGACATGTAGATATCATTGTTGTCATGTGAAGATCACTGTTGTCATGTGGACATCACTGTTGTCATGTGAATATCACTGTGGTCATGTGAATATCACTGTTGTCATGTGGACATCACTGTTGTCATGTGAATATCACTGTTGTCATGTGGACATCACTGTTGTCATGTGGACATCACTGTTGTCATGTGGACATCACTGTTGTCATGTGGATATCACTGTTGTCATGTGGATATCACTGTTGTCATGTGGACATCACTGTTGTCATGTGGATATCACTGTTGTCATGTGGATATCACTGTTGTCATGTGGCCTTCACTGTTGTCATGTGGACATCACTGTTGTCATGTGGACATCACTGTTGTCATGTGGCCTTCACTGTTGTCATGTGGACATCACTGTTGTCATGGAGATACCACTGTTGTCATGTGGATATCACTGTTGTCATGTGAACATCACTGTTGTCATGTATGGACATCACTGTTGTCATGTGGACATCACTGTTGTCATGGAGATACCACTGTTGTCATGTGGATATCACTGTTGTCATGTGGATATCACTGTTGTCATGTGGACATTACTGTTGACATGTGGATATCACTCTTGTCATGTGAATATCCATATTGACGTGTGGACATAACTGTTGTCATGTGGACATTATTGTTGTCGTGGATATCACTGTTGTCATGTAGATATCACTGTTGTCATGTGAAAATCGTTATTGTCATGTGTGGACATCACTGTTGTCATGTGGATATCACTGTTGTCATGTGGACATTGCTGTTGTCATGTGGATACCACTGTTGTCATGTGCATATCACTGTTGTCATGTGGACATTACTGTTGTCATTTGTGGACATCACTATCACTGTTGTCATGTTAGTGGCACTGTTGTCATGTGAGTAGCTCTGTTGTCATGTGGACATGACTGTTGTCATGTGAATATCACTGTTGTCATGTGGACATCACTGTTGTCATGTGGACATCACTGTTGTCATGTGGACATCACTGTTGTCATGTGAATATCACTGTTGTCATGGTGACATCACTGTTGTCATGTGAATACCACTGTTGTCATGTGGACATCACTGTTGTCATGTGGACATCACTATTGCCATGTGGACATCACTGTTGTCATGTGAATATCACTGTTGTCATGGTGACATCACTGTTGTCATGTGAATACCACTGTTGTCATGTGGACATCACTGTTGTAATGTGGACATCACTATTGCCATGTGAACATCATTGTTGTCATGTGTACATCACTGTTGTCATGTGGATGTCACTGTTGTCATTACTTTTGTCATGTGGACATCACTGTTGTCATGTGGATATCACTGTTGTCATAACTTTTGTCATGTGGACATCACTGTTGTCACTGTTGTCATGTGGACATCACTGTTGTCATGTGTATATCACTGTTGTCATGTGGACATCACTGTTGTCATAACTTTTGTCATGTGGACATCACTGTTGTCATGTGTATATCACTGTTGTCATGTGGATGTCACTGTTGTCATTACTTTTGTCATGTGGACATCACTGTTGTCATGTGGATATCACTGTTGTCATAACGTTTGTCATGTGGACATCACTGTTGTCACTGTTGTCATGTGGACATCACTGTTGTCATGTGTATATCACTGTTGTCATGTGGATGTCACTGTTGTCATTACTTTTGTCATGTGGACATCGCTGTTGTCACTTGGACAAGACTGTTGTCATGTGCCCATAACTGTTGTCATGTGGATACCACTGTTTTCATGTGGACATCACTGCTTTCATGTGTGGACATCACTGTTGTCATGTGGATAGCACTCTTGTCATGTGGATATCACTGTTGGCATGTGGGCATCACTGTCATCCAGTGGATAGCACTCTTGTCATGTGGATATCACTGTTTTCATGTCGATATCACTGTTGTCATGTGGACATTACTGTTGTCATGTGGTTATCACTGTTGTCATGTGAATATCAATACTGTCAAGTGTGGACATCACTGTTGTCATGTGGATATCACTGTTGTCATGTGGACATCACTGTTGTAATGCAGACATCACTGTTGTCATATGTACATCACTGTTGTCACTGTTGTCTTGTGGACATCACTGTTGTCATGCAGATATCACTGTTGTCATGCAGACATCTCTGTTGTAATGTGGACATACTGTTGTCATGTTAACATCACTGTTGTCATGCGAACATCACTGTGGTCAAGTGGATATCACTGTTGTCATGTGGATACCGCTCCTGTCATGTGGATATCACTGTTGTCATAAAAACATCACTGTTGTCATGGGAACATCACAGTGGTCATGTGGATATCACCGTTGTCATGTGGATACCACTGTTGCCATGTGGATACCACTGTTGCCATGTGGACATCACTGTTGTCATGTGTGGACATCAGTGTTGTCATTGGATACCACTGTTGTCATGTGGATGCCACTGTTGTCATGTGGATATCACTGTTGTCATGTGGATATCACTGTTGTCATGTGGACATTACTGTTGTCATGTGGATATCACTGTTGTCATGTGAATATCAATATTGTCATGTGTTGTCATGTGAATATCAATATTGTCATGTGTGGACATCACTGTTGTCATGTGGATATCACTGTTGTCATGTGAACATCACTGTTTTCATGTGGACATCACTGTTGTCATGTGCCCATAACTGTTGTCATGTGGACAACACTGTTGTCATGTGGACATTGCTGTTGTCATTTGGACATCACTGTTGTCATGTGGTCATCAATGTTGTCATGCAAACATCACTGTTGTCATTTGGGCATCATTGTTGTCAGGTGGACATCATCACTGTTGTCATGTGGATTTCACTGTTGTCATTACTTTTGTCATGTGGACATCATTGTTATAATGTGGACATCACTGTTGTCATGTGGATATCAAAGTTGTCATGTGGACATAACTGTTGTCATGTGGATATCAGTGTTTTCATGTGGACATCACTGTTTTCATGTGTGGACATCACTCTTGTCATGTGGATATCACTGTTGGCATGTGGACATCACTGTTGTCATGTGGATAGCACTCTTGTCATGTGGATATCACTGTTTTCATTTGGATATCACTGTTGTCATATGGACATCACTGTTGCCACTGTTGTCATGCAGACATCACTGTTGTCATATGGACATCACTGTTGTCACTGTTGTCATGCGGACATCACTGTTGTCATGCGAACATCACTGTGGTCATGTGGATATCGCTGTATTCATATGGATACCACTGTTGTCATGTGTATATCACTGTTGTCATGTGTGTACATCACTGTTGTCATTGTATACCACTATTGTCATGTGGATACCACTGTTGTCATGTGGACATCACTGTTGTCATGTTGATATCACTGTTGTCACTGTTGTCATACTGTAGATATTACTGTTGTCATGTGGTTATCACTGTTGTCATGTGAATATCAATATTGTCATGTGTGGACATCACTGTTGTCATGTGGATATCACTGTTGTCATGTGGACATCACTGTTGTCATGTGGATATCACTGTTGTCATGTGGTTATCACTGTTGTCATGTGAATATCAATATTATTATGTGTGGACATCACTGTTGTCATGTGGACATTATTGTTTTCATGTGGACATCACTGTTTTCATGTGGACATCACTGTTTTCATGTGCCCATAATTGTTGTCATGTGGACATTGCTGTTGTCATGCAAACATCACTGTGGTTATGTGGATAGCACTGTTGTCATGTGGGCATCATTGTTGTCATGTGGACATCACTGTTGTCATGTGAACATCACTGTTGTCATGTGGACATTGCTGTTGTCATGTGGACATCACTGTTGTCATTTGGACATCACCTTGGTCATGTAGACATCTATGTTGTCATGCGGACATCACTGTTGTCATGTGGATATCACTGTTGTCATATGTGGACATCACTGTTGTCATGTGAATGTCATTATTGTCATGTGAATGTCATTATTGCCATGTGTGAACATCATTTTTGTCATGTGGACATCACTGTTGTCATGTGCACATCACTGTTGTCGTGTACATGAGGTTGTGAGTTCAGTCTTAAACTGAGTCATATTGGACTTAATAATACTGGTACTATTCGCTTGCTTGACGTTCCGCATATAAAATGTAGTTCTAGGACTGGTCAGCCCAATGTCAGTATAAAACGCATGTCACGTGTCTATGGCATGGTATTCCAATGTGGCAGCACTATAAAGCTGAGTGCATAGAGCTCACTGCTACAAGAAGATACCATCGTGATATGACCGAAAGGTTGTTAAATGTCAAACCCCATATTTACATACATACAAGCTGATTTGACAAAATAACTAATTTGCATAATCCCCTGTGAAACCATTAAGTGTTTTGTCTTTGAGTCTTAAATGATGCGACAGTCTATTAATTCATGTTAATTAGCTATCTTTATTTAGTGAAATATCAAGATTGATATTTTAGCCTCTGGGTATAACATTTTGTGATAACCCGCTTGAATGTATTAGTAGTGATTTTGCAAAAAAAATATTTATTTTTTAGATTTTTGTTGAACAATTAATTTTATTTTTGACTCCATCAAAAAAACAAAAAAAACTCGAAAATGTATTAGGCCAACCCTAAAAAATTGTTGGTTTGCTGTTTCCATACCTAACCCTAAAAAATTGTTGGTTTGCTGTTTCCATACCTACCCCTCGTCCGTCGGATGGGGACGTAAACCGGGCGGTCCCGTGTATCGGTCTATCCTCCGAGCACGTTAAAGAACCATAGGAATCTATTCGATAATAAGAGTAGGGCAGGTTCCCGGATTCCTATGTATCCTTCCCCTCTCTCTGGGGCGGCTCTAAATAACCTATACTGTGTTGATGAGCCGTTAAACAACATTCAATTCAATTCAATTCCATACCTACCCACGAAAAAGGGCCCTACCCAAAACTTTTTATAGCAATTCTTTAACATTTTTTGTTGTTGCTATCTGCAGTATAGTTTTCTTTAATTTCTTAAGCTGTTTACTGTCGTGGCCAAAAAAAACAACAACACCTACCTATCTACCCATTTATGTCGGGGGCGGGGTGTGGTGGGGAGGGAACAGGGAACAGCAAACAAATATTTCTTCAAGGATGGCCTTAAAACTATAGTGTAAGTCTGACCTTTGAATGGGGATGTACAATGCTGTTATTCAAGTCTCACTGTTGTTGATTAATATGCATGTTTAGGTTTATGACTCATTATAATTTTTATGTAATTACGTAATAATTTACATTTTTATGACAATTTAATACATTTTTATGTGCAAAGCTACTCTGAAATTGATGTCATAAAATCGGTAACAATCTAATTATGAGCCCTGCACGTAAAATCGCGAGCATGATATGTAGAATCGTGAGCGTGATTCGGTAACATAACCTCTATTAGACATTTCCCATTCTTGATAAAAATATTATGCGTAGTTGATTATTTAAATCTTGCCAATTTTACTGCCATATATTTGCCCTATTGTCAAAATTTCTTTAAAATAATGACATGGATAATGCTGAATTTGTTATAAAATTGGCCCCAGTTAGCACGACTGGCTGTGCGTCCGTCCATGCCTGCGTCCGTGCGTGTGTGCATCCGTCATAAATCTTGTCTCAGCCATTCCTCAGAAACTACTGAAAGGAATTGTTGTCAGCCTTCACACAAATGTTCATCACAATGAGAAGGTGTGTCGCACACAAGAATCATGACCATATTGCAAAGGTCAAGGTCACACTTGGAGTTCAAAGGTAAAAAAATCATGAAAAAAATCATGTCTCAGCCATTACTTGGAAACCACTGAAGGGAGATGCGTCAAACTTCACACAAATGTTCATTACATTAAGAAGGTGCAAGAATCATGTCAGTGCCTCAAAGGTCAAGGTCACAGTTGGAGGTCAAAGGTAAAACAATTGTCCAAAAAAATCATGTCACAGCCATTTCTTGGAGGCAGTTGCGTCAAACTTCACACAAATGTTCATCACATTGAAAAAGGTGTGTCAGGCGCAAGAATCATGTCCGTGTCTCAAAGGTGAAGGTCACACTTGGAGGTAAAAGGTAAAAAAAATGTGAAAAAATTCATATCTCAGCCATTATTTGGAAACTACTGAAGTGAATTGCATCAAACTTCACAAATGTTCATCACAATGAGAAGGTGTGTCTCGTGCAAGAATCATGTCAGTGCCTCAAAGGTCAAGGTCACAGCTGGAGGTCAAAGGTCATTTTTTTCATGTCGGACCCTTAGTCCAAAACTACTGAAGGGAATTGCGTCAAACTTCACACATGTTCATCACAATGAGAAGGTGTGCCTTGTGCAAGAATCATGTCGGTGCCTCAATGGTCAAGGTCACAGTTAGGCAGATGGTTTGCAGTGGGGGCATCTGTCCCATGGACACATTTCTTCTTGTTTATTTTACAAAAGAAAAAAAGAAGAATTCTGAAGAATCTTTTTTTATGCCCCCAAAGGGTAGCATATAGTAGTCACATTGTCGTCCGTTAGTCCTTTCATTCGTTCGTCCGTACAATCGTATCCGGTTAATAACTCTGACAATAATGGATGAATTTTCAAATAACTTGGCACAATTGCTCACCACAACAAGACGACGTGTCGCGCACAAAATCCAGGTCCGTGGCTCCAAGGTCAAGGGCACACTTAGAGGTCAAAGGTCACTTCAGGGCATTTGTCACTTCAGTGACATTTTATTTGTTGATTTTCTATGAATTCTAAAATCTAGTATTAGGGGAGGCGCTACTATTAGGGGAAGTACGGTATTATGGTTTTAAAGGAACATGTAGCAATCGTGAAGTCTTTATCAAGCATTAAAATTAGCCTCTTGATTTATTAATCCAGTAATATTTTGACTTTATATCTGCTTCCATATATTTAAATACAAGTTTTCAACTTTTCTTTGATAGCCACCATAGGTTTGAATATATTATTGGTGAAAGTTAGTAACATACAAAAACAATTTGCTTTATAGTATTATTAAATTAATGATTGAACAAATGCAATTTATGTAGAAAAACAGGCCTTCGGTGTTTTTAAAATCAAGATTGCCATGTGTCCCTTCTTTATTTTTCAAAAACTCACGGCGTCCCTCTAGTTTTTTCTGCATAACTTGCATTTGTTCAATCATTAATACTAATTATAAGAATAGTATTAAGCAATTTGATTTTGCATATTATTATTTTTTATATTATTGCACCAATAATATATTAAAACTTATAGTATAATAAGACGAAATAGTGAATACTTAAAATCTGATTTATTTGAATGTGACCAGGGTAACAGTAAAAATGATATTGGATATATACATCGAGACACCCATTTCAAACACTTCAAGATTGCCGTGTGTCCCTTTAAGCTGAACAAGGATGGAGAAATGATATTCATCTTCATCTCCATTCCATTATTGTCATTTTTTGCTGATCACTATTCCCCATTCCCCAGATATAGCCTGTGCTGTTGAGGGTCGTTACAAGCTCATTGTTCCAAATTTAAGTTTTTTCTAGCAGGGTTTCGAGTACTTCAAATGACAAATGGAAGTTGCAATGAGAATACAATGATGAAACACATTGTTGAAACACATTTTCTTCGGAGAAATTCTCGATAAAATGCACAACATTTTATTTTGTAGCTTGTTTCAACCCCAAGTTGACAAAAAACACAATGCTTAAAAAAGTGAAAGTTTTAACAAATGTTTTTTCTGTTACTGGCACCTTAGCACATTCGAGTGCACTGGAGAATTTGATGCCAATTTAAAAATATGGCAGTTTCTACTTACACTCAAAATTAAACAAAAGTTATTGCATTGCAACTAAATTGGTAACATACTTTCTCCAGATGAGATTGAGTGTGATAGAACAGCAACAGGTTTTGTGTCGCTTGCTTAGCATAGCAGACACTGAGGGATCACTTTGTCCGTCGTCTTTGTTCTGATTCATTGATCTTTATATATTTACATTAATTTTTAATTACTACTTAATTTCTTCATCTTTCGCCGGTTTTATATATTTACATTAATTTTTAATTACTACTTAATTTCTTCATCTTTCATTGCCCCTCACCGCTGTAGGTTCGATTCCTCAGGGGCCTAGAAATCTTTATGTGAGGAAGCTATCCAGCTGGCTTGCAGAACGTCGGTGGTTCTACCCAGGTGCCCGCCCGTGCACGAAAATTGCCCGGAGGGGCACCTGGGGTCTTCCTCCACCAATGGAAGCTGGAAAGTCGCCATATGACCTTAGCTGTTGGTGCGACTATAAAATCCAATTCAATCAATCATCTTTCATCGGTTTTGCGCACAATATGACTTATTTATGTGTCGACATGCCGTAAAACACCATTCATTCATTCATTCCGATTAATTGATTTGATCGGTAATCGATCAGTTAGGCCTTTGAAGTTTGATTAATCGCTAACCATTTTTCATGATCAACATAAGCGCAGTCGGTAGCGCGGCGGATTTGTAACCGGAGGCCCCGGGTTCAATCCTACATGGTGCCACAGTTTCGTTGGGTGTGTTCTTGGGCAAGACACTTTCCCTTAGCCTCGTCCGTCGGATGGGGACGTAAACCGGGTGGTACTGTGTATTGGTCTATCCTCCGAGCACGTTAATGAACCATAGGATTCTATTCGATAATAAGAGTAGGGCACGGTTCCCGGATTCCTATTTATCCTTCCCCTATCTCTGGGGCGGCTCTAAATAACCTATTCTGTGTTGATGAGCCGTTAAACAACATCAATTCATGATTAACATTTCTCGGTTGTTGAACAGTTTTGGCTTAAATTATTTCATTCTATTGTATTAAAATGTTACAATTTTGCAACAAGTACCAGTAATCACGTATGATATCTCTAGTGGGTTTCATAAACCTTAACTTCAAATAAATGCTGGTCAACTTCATTCAGCTGCTTTACTAGTAGAACATACTTGAACTGTGTTTCTTGTCTTTATTATAGTCTGAAACACAGGTGCAATAATCCTGACTTTCATTTCTACAGAGTTATATCCTGTTTCATAAATCTCTAACCTACAACCTGACCCAGCTCATAACTTCGAAAAATATTGACTAAACTTGAAATGTTTCTGACCTGTGTTTATGAAACTTCACACTCACCATCATCTTACCCCAAGGAATGTCATTACACATGTCCAATAACTCTTGTCTTTCATTTTGGTATAGTTATGCCCCTTTTCATAAAACTTGAACCCGCAACCTGATCTAGCTCATAACTTGGCAAAATATTGACTTACAGTCATGAAACGTTCTACAGATCTTCCTTACCAATTACTGGATGCCATTGACTTGTCCAATAGCTCTGAATTTCATTTCGGAAGAGATATGCTCCTTTTCATAAGACTTTAACCTGCAACCTAACCTAGCTCATAACTTGGCAAAATATTGACTTATGGTCATGAAACTTTATACATTTCTTCCTTATCAATTATAAAATAAGCACATGGCAGGCAATACAGGGGAAACACCCTTCTAGTTACAAATCAGTTATTATTTACAAACTGTTTAGTTATCAACACAAGGAAGTATGAGGAATCATTATTTTTTTATATATGGCCCCCGTTGGCAGGGGCCAAAGAAATAACCAACAGGAGGTAGAACTCCCAAAATGGGAAACTGAGTACCATGGTTTTGAATTGAACTGGGACTGAGAATATGATATTCATTTCCAGTAAGTGCCTCCGTTGCCGGGATAGTAAAGACTCTGCTTCTACAACCTTCTTGTCTGTCATCGCTGAGGATTGGATGCCCACTGGAAGCTCGACTTGTCAAGTGAGGAAGTGTCGATTCTTACGGATGGCGGGAGGTAAATAGTACTGGTCTACCCAGGGAAAATGGGGCGGTCTACACCTACCACAAAGAAAATAGATGGTCATATATGGCCTAACATGTGCTAAAAATGACGTAAAACACTCAAATCATTTTCAGTTATCAATCCTTACCTCCATTATTGTCATTTGTTATGCCCCCACCACTGAATGGTGAGTGGGTACGTCCGTCCCTCAGTCTGTCTGTCTGTCAGTCCTGCAAAATGTGTGTGTCTGTCTCCTTCCACAGTATACATGGATTGTTTTGTAATTAGGCAGAATGGTTCCCTATGATGTCAAGACGTGCATATCATTCTGTGTAAAAGTCTGATTTGTATTACCGGAGTTATGGCCCTTTTTTCTTCAAATTTTGCTAATTTTTACTCATACAGTTTCCATCCAACTGATATGAAACATAGTACAGGGCACAGACATGAAGTTGCATCACATATTGTCAGGGCTTTCTGGTTCGACAACTTTGTTTATTTTCATACATATTGAATTTTCATGTACATGCAATGTTGTGTTGCTAACTCCTGCAGTTTCCATCCAGATCCAGTTGAAATGACACTTGCTATACAGAACTGACGAGTGAACAAACATGTTCATATTATCCCAGCTTTACTGTCAGATTATTGGATTATGATCATGAGATTTTGCAAGTACTGCAGTTTCACAGTTTTTTGGCAGATGGTTGCAGAAGGGACATCCGTGTCCCATGAACACATTTCTAGTCTTGCTCATCTCATCTTGTCAGGATCTAATCTGTTAGAAACACTATTCACTAAAAAATTAGATTATCGGACAAGTCATGAATGTTGTTGTTGTCTCCCTTTGATGGTTTTGTGTCCAGGCTTTGCCTAATGTTTGGCTGATATGCAGTCTGGACAGTAAGTAAGTAATATGTTCAACTGTCCAGATGATGTGGTTTAGGCCATAATAAATTCATTGCCAGATTATCATCATCCTTATATTGGTTTATTTATCAATCATTGTAATCAACATACTAAATTACTTGCCCCTTTGAGGGCCCTTTATTGATTAATAAAATCTTGTATCTGGTTTATTTCTTACTCTGTTATACAATTTATACAGTTATCAAATGATATAACTATTTCGAGAGAGAAAGATCACTGATTCTTCCCTGCCTTCAATAAATATTTGGGGTGTGGGTGGGTGGGAGGTGGTGTGTGTGTGTGTGGGGGGGGGGGGGGGGGGGGGGGGGGGGGAGGAGAGTGGGGGGATACTTTTAAAATGGCACATATACTTTATTATAAAACTGGAAACGTGGATAAAGTTTGGTGAACGGTTTGTGGTGTAATTTAGTCGTTAATTGTCAGTCTAGTTAATTTAAAGGGACACACAGCATTCTTGCTAACTTTTATCAGGGAGTAAAGAATACAGGGAGAAGACAAGGACTATTTTGTCGTTTTAGGTTGTCGCGTGTTTCACTACTGCGTGAAAATGACTACTTCCCGTTGTTGCGCGCATGTGTGTTAAAAACAATAAATTCTTATAAATGATTACACTTACAAACCCAATAAAGGTGCGAAATGTAAACATAAGTATTATGTATTTACATTGTGTCCTCTGATACAGAATGTGTATTTGTTTGCATGAAATGGTTCCGTGTAACAAAGATGGCGCCACTCGCCGCCAAGTAAAAAATGGTGACTGTAGCTATCGCAAACAAGATAGAAGACTAGGGGTTATATTAGGCATTAATAATAACACAAAGTGAATAGTAGACATATTTATCTTTGTCAAGAAGGTAATTTCACGGTGGTGATTATAAGATAAAGCCTAAAAAGAGGTGATGAAAATGCCTCTTTTGAGATCTCAGCTTAAATTTTAAATTTTTCAAATTAAAAATGTTGCTGAGCTATTGCAAACGAGATACGAAGTACGGGTTATATTAGGCATTAATAATAACAAAAGTGAATAGTAGTCTTATTTATCTTTTTCAAGAAGATAATTTCGTGATGTTGATTATAATAGTAAGCCGTAAAAAAGAGGCTGAAAAACTGCCTATTTTGAGTTATGCCCCTCCGTAAAATAATTTTTAGAAGGAAGCCAAATACAGCATTCTGACAGTATTTTAAGCAGCAAACAGTGTGTTTTTAACCCGCGATTTCAAGATTTTTTAATCTACGATTGCGCAACAAAAACATCGGAACAGAACAAAATAACATATATTAATATTGCTTTCTGAAAATCTTTCGAAACTTTGCACAATCATGGTGTGTTTGGCTCCGAAAGACCGCGAGCGAAAACAGCTCGACGTTTATTTCCTGAAAAGACCACGAGTAAATATAGGTAAAAAAACAACAACAGGAAAACAGCGTTCAAGGATGACAGTCAACAACCACACACACACACACACAGAAACAAAGAACAAATTTAAAGATGAATAAAAGGCCAATAAGAATGAATGAATGAATGAATGGTGTTTTACGGCACGTCGACACATAAATAGGTCATATTGTGCGCAAAAAATGATGAAAAATGAAGAATTAATTAAAAATTTATGTAAATATATAAAGATAAAATTATTAAAAAATAAAGGATGATAAGGTGTAATATAAACTATCTATGTAAATCAACAAATGCCCGTCAACGGGTATATAAACAAGTAAATATATATAAGAACACATTATAATGATTTATATAGTCTGATCTCTTTAAGGAAATCTAAAACAAGACTAAAATCTACAGTATCAAATAACTCTTTCATAGTATTAACATTGTAGTACCTTTGATGCATAGGATCAAAGTCTACACATTCCAGCAATATGTGTTTGACCGTTAACGGTGCAAAGCAGGGTATACATTCTGGTAATTTTCACCTTGTAATAAATATGAATGAATGAATGAATGAATGGTGTTTTACGGCACGTCGACACATAAATAGGTCATATTGTGCGCATAAATCTATGAAAAAAGAAGTATTAATTAAAAATTAATGTAAATATATAAAGATAAAACTATTAAAAAATAAGGGATGATCAGGTGTAATATAAACTATGTATGTAAATCAACAAATGCCCGTCAACGGGTATATAAACAAGTAAATATATATAAGAACACATTACAATGATTTATATAGTCTGATCTCTTTCAGGAAATCTAAAACAAGACTAAAATCTACAGTATCAAATAACTCTTTCATAGTATTGCCAATAAGAAATCACAAACACAAAAGGGTTGACGATAGGTCTACCGTCTTGGAACGGTCAGTGGCAAAAAATGCCGCTAGGGATTTAAACCAGGTTCTAGGGTGCACCAAACCTCACAGTCACCCTACCGTCAACCCAATAAAACAGGACAGTGTAAATAAGGAAATCCCCGCCATGAACTATTCTCTAACCAACAAGGCAGCATTAACAGGCTGTATAAGTAAAAAACAAAGATGCTCGTGTATGTATAAATACAGAAAAACAATAGCCTAGAAAGCCACAAAGAAAGTACTCACTGACTTGGCAGAAGCCAGAGCAACAAGAGAATAAACCATTGAGGGCAAGACAAGACAAGACTACAGACAAATATCAAACGTCACTGTCCTTTTGGGCTTTAGGTAGACGTCATTATAGGGTCCACAGCCTGTCCAATCATCGCACAATTAAAGAGGAAAGCATAGTGGGAAATTGTAAATGGGTCCACCACCAATTACATCACCATAGAAGTCAGGTTGTAATAGTCCTTGTTGCAGAAGAGTTCTTAAATTACTTTATATTTGGAAAGAAGATCAAGGTTTTGATAATAACATTTTGGAAAGGTTTTACAAAGTTTATGGTAACGGTAACCCTGATGGAGTAGCTTTTTAGTTATAGAAAGATTACGAATATTAAAGTCCTCAACTCGAGTACAAGCTCTAGCAAAACAAATAAGTTGAAACACATCGACCCATAAGAAGTTGCTCGGGGAACATCCCCATCTAAATGGGGATAATTAACAATATCAAAATTAAAACCATCTCTCTTGTCATATATTTTGCTAATTATTTCACCATTTTCAATGGAGATATGTAAATCAAGAAAAGAAGCGTTAGTATCAGAAATATTAGTTTTGTTAAGTTGAAGTTCTTTAGGGTATATATTATTAACCATAGTAGAAAAGAAAGGGTTGTCAATGTTTAATTTGTCATCCAGATACCGAGAGGCCTCAATAACATCTTCCTGGGTATCTGGTGAAAGACTCAACATAAAATCTCTTTCATAGCAATATAAAAACAAATCTGTGACAAGGGTGCACAACAATTTGTCTATAAACGGTATTCCATACCTGACGAAAATATTATCTAATAGGAAGATGAGTGCTTCACAAACTTCTTGGCAAGTCCACATTGTGTAATTGTCTAAACTGCCTTTAGTAAAAAACGCTTTAATATTATTACAGGCCAAAAATGTAGTATTTTCCCTAGTGAATGTTTTTTGAATAGGAGCAATAAGCTTGTCTTTGTAAGGTGATGTGATAAGGTTGTATATAGCGCAGAGAAATCATAAGTGTTAATAGATGAAACTTGACATTCATTGCAAAATTTATCAAGAACGTCTTCTGAATTTTTAATGGACCAAAACAAATTAATCCCAGAGTTTTCATAAGTTTTATCACAATATTGTTTAGCGTGATCTTTAACGGCAGTAAGACAAGAAGTTAAAAGTTTGGCGATGTTTGCAGGCACTAGAATTCGAAATAAAGCGGGCCTTATACAGATTTCTATGTAATTTAGGAATCCAGTACATAGTTAGCAATTTGTTCTGCTTTTCACCTACCCCAGCCTTGAAAGTAGTGCACCGAGTGATATGTGTGGAAACAACATCATCCTCAGTAGAATGAACTCTAGTATACAAATTAGTGATATCGGGTTCCAGAGATAAAACATTGACATAATGTAGGCGTCAAACAATAATTACATTATTAGCTGCTTAAACAAATTTATTATGAAATTCTTGATTTCCCGATTTTAAATTACACCTAGCAGTCTGGTCTCAGAGGAAGTAAAGAGGGGTTAGCATTATAAAAGTTAATATGTGTATCTAATTTTAAAAATTGACTTTTTTCAAGTAGAAAGAGAATTTATGTCCGCATGTTCTCTACGATACCATTTTATACTAAAATCCTCAATGGATTGGGCGATCTGAGCACGACAGGCATTAAAATCAATAGTTGAAGGTAATCTATGTGTTATTGCATTTTTTGCATTTTTATTTGTTTGATTTCTGGGGACAATGTGTAGGCACGTGCCTATACATTGTCCCCAGAAATGCAGCTACGCTACTGTTTTATGTCGGCATTACTACATCACAGTAATGGCATAATGGCACATAAGTTTCACCACAAAACGTTGGCTAAAGTTATTGTGCGGTTTTAACTGTTCGTGTTTGCACAGTGCTTCCTGTTGATGCGATGCACATGTCTGTATGTATAAAGAGTGCAAGATACAATTAGTAGGAGCAGTTGATGACAATAATCGTGTCTAGACAAGATAAGTGTGTCCTGCAATTATAAAATGCTCTTTAATGTTTTTTAAAAAAAGTACTTTTGAATAATTAAATATCCTGATATGACTGTCTGTCAGGAACTCGTATAGGGGTTTTGTTCTCTAGGTATTACTATGTGTTTTTGGTCAGATCCCACTTCTTTATAAATTAAAGGCAGATCCCACATCTTTATAAATTAAAGGCAGTTATAAATTAAAGGCAGATCCCACATCTTTATAAATTAAAGGCAGATCCCACATCTTTATAAATATCTTTATAAATTAAAGGCAGATCCCACTTCTTTATAAATTAAAGGCAGATCCCACATCTTTATAAATATCTTTATAAATTAAAGGCAGATCCGACTTCTTTATAAATTAAAGGCAGATCCACATCTTTATAAATTAAAGGGATACATGGCAATCTTGTCAGTTTGTCTATATAATTTGCATATTTTGAAATCATGATTATTTAAAATATTTTTATACCCCTGGAGGGATCATATAGTAATCGACCGTCTATTGTTTGTTTGTTCATCCTTTTGTCAGAAACAACCGTATCTTAGCCATTACTTTGAAAGAACTGAAGGGATTTCCACAAGACTTCACGCAAATGTTAAACAAAATGAGGGTGTGTCGTGTGTAAGAAACAAGTTCATTTCTCAAAGGTCAAGGTCACACTTGCAGGTCAAAGGTCATATGAGTCAAAATGTTGGGGTACATTTGCCAATTTTTTTTTTTTAATAGTTCAAAGCAAATTGTTTTTGATTAATATATCATCTTGTCAAAATGAACAGCCTTACAATTTTCTACTTGAACATAAAACCAGCAGGCCCCGTGTGATTTCGGGGCAAAGAATAGCACCATATTGCAGATCCCGTTGGAGGGATAGGCAGAGGCAGAGGGGTAGAACCCCCCACCCCCCCCGCACACAAATTCATGTTCACTTCATCATTTTTTGTTCATGCTCATTAAAGGTCTTCATCATGACCCCTGCATTGTTTCAGGTGCCATCTTTCTCAAATCACTAGAGCAGTGGCAGAAAAACATTAAACGTGGCTCCAGTATACATGGAGTGTCTACAAGAGAAGGTTCTAGGCCATATAACCTTTCATGTGTTGGTGCACCTTAAAACCCAATTCAATTCAATAAAACCAGCAGGTCAGTCGATCTTTTATTTCCTTTGAACAAATGCGCGAGTATCTGATTTATCAACAGTATTTCTGTTGTGTACGCCAGTCAGTTAACCTAACCATGCTTTGCTGGGGTGAACCAATACAGACACAGATTCTTCACAAGTACCTATCAACACATGTATCAATTCAGCTGGCTTACTCCAGTACAAAAAAACATCTCATGTTCTAAGCAGCAACATTTCATTTTAATAAGCCACACCTGTAAATTTAACATAACCTTTAACCTCACCAAGAAGACGGGCACTGTTCAATCTTGGCGACTCTCAGGACCTTCAGTACTTTTATTTTTTATTTTAGAAAAGATAAAATAAAATTAACAAACAAACTACTTCTACCATTTTCAAGAATTGGAATTAAAAAAAATAATTACATACATGATCAACATGAAGTGTAGATGTGCGCAATTTTGGTATGGCTCGCTCAATTCCGTGCAGAGTTGTTGCCCTTGCACTTAGTCAAAATTGCTATATTTAGCATATGCAATATTGTGGAGCAAACTTCTTCTACAGTTTTCAAGATATTGAATTGAAACTTTGTATACTTGATTAAAATGAAGTGAAGATGTGAGTGACACAATTTTGATTTGGCTTGGTCAATTCCATGCAGAGTTATTGCTCTTGAACTTAGTCAATATTGCTATTCAGCATATGCAATACTATGGAGTGAACTACTTCAACAGTTATTAAGATATTGAATTGAAACTGTGTGTACTTGATCATCATGAAGTGTAGATGTGCGTGACACAATTTTGGTGTGGCTCAGTCAATGCCATGCAGAGTTATTGCCCTTGATCTTACTAAATATTTGTTTGCAGAGGTATTTATCACCTTCAGTGATAGTTCTAGTTATACTAGGTATAAACCTTTTTATACTGTGTTTGTTTTCAAGACATAGTTCCTTTTTAAAACAATAAAAACTAAACGTTGTGTGACAATCCCTAAAAACAGGCGACTTTTGTTTTTGGGAGAAATGTTTTGATGTAGAATGAGAGTAATTGTCGACCTTTAACTGCTCACCTGAACACGATTTGAAAAATCGGGAATATATATAATTGTGTTACTATTGTTCTTAGCGGCATCTCGATGCGACCGGAAATTTAAATTATTTTTTTTTCCAAAAATGAGAAAATATTATTTGGGTGGTGGCCTTTTTTCGGGTCAATCGGGAAAGGACAAACATAAAAAAAATTAAGTGTGGCCTCATGAAATATGGTGATATAGGATAAAAGAACATGCAAAATATAGCAAATGTTTTAAAATAAAGAAATGAAATAATTAAAATCCGATTTAAATAATTCTGATCATCTACTAT
>JAWPHD010013905.1:0-64932 GCA_037043455.1 Cyrtodaria siliqua | reverse complement strand
TGATATGAGCCGTTAAACAACATTCAATTCAATTTAATCATCGTATCTGACGTCGCATCACGAGATAGTTACTTCGAAGATAAAGAATTATGCAGCTAGTTACACTTACCTTCTACTCCTTTTTCCATGTCCTTCAGTTTTGAATTTTTTTCCTCCGTGAATACCACTGTAAGTAATTTCACCTATATTTAATATTGTCATTGAAGTTCTTTTTAGGCGCACGAGATTTAGCGGCACTTATAGATCTTGAATCACGTTTATACATTTGTACATTTTCCTGATTTTGAAACTCAACTATTTTATTTTCTAGACTGGCAAAATCGGCGAAGATTCGCCCACATGAAATTTGACAGCCATCTTGGCCGCTGAGACTGAAATAATGACTGATCAACAATTTAAGAACATTGGTTAGGAGACGGTATCCGGTCAAATCGTACTTAAGTCAAATCGTACTTAAGTCAAATCACCTCTCATTTTGGTCAAATCACTCTCATTTTGGTCAAATCGTACTCATTGACATTTTGAAATAAGTCAAATCGTACTCATTATTTTATTTCATTAGAAATAATCTAATTTCAGTTGATTATTGATTATATTTGATCTATTATTACAATAAAAGAAGTTTCAAGTAAGGTTGTAATGCATTTTAAACAAAAAAAAGACATTAAAATATGGTCCAGGTTTTCTTAAAATAAAAATTCAGGATTATTTCTTTGGAGAGTATGAGCACAGTATGAATATGGTTTTGACAGATGTTTATTTCAAAATACACATAGTTTGAATTAATGACGCGAAATGTTGAAAAACTGAATTGACCTTCCCTTTTCTACATTATCTTTTTTTCCAGTATGTTTTTCCATTATATACATATTTCTTTTTCTTGAGTATAATTACCATGCCATTTTTTTCTACCAAAAACCTTCACTATGTTTCTTTTTCCAAAATATATTGAATGAATGTTTGTGTAATAAAGGGGTATGACAAACACTAAACTTTACAAAACAATGCTTTTAATAATATATTTACTTTATTATGTTGTTCAATGATAACTAGATACCTGTCATTACCCCTTAATAATCTACATCATGATGTGAGATATTTCTTGTATAAGTAAAAACAAGTACACATTTCATGTCAATATGCATCATACATCATAACTCATATACTTAGAGAAAAAACTTTCTATCCATTACTTGGTCATGGGTGTTATGGGTGGAGTACAAGTTATTAATTTATAGAACTTTATATAAGCTGAGTATGCGAAGCTAAAAGCTTATAGTTTAAAGAGTTTTAGATACTAAAGAGGAGATTCAGTCTTCCTGCAAACACCCTCAGTTTAAAAATATCATGCCACATACTCTTAACGTTTAGAAAAAAACATGAAACATATTCTATTTTTTTGAAATTACAGGCTATAACTCTCTGTAACAAAAAATACAAGATCATACGAGTTACCGCCCTTAAAGCAGCTCTGTAAACTATGTTTTTAACATTAATATGATTACAAACTAAAATTATTGAAAACCCATGACCTGATGAATTGGTAGAAAGAGACCAGTTAACAACTCTCTTATGCAAATTTAACACTTCTGTTACTGTTTTGTATTGTTTATAAATAAATGCATACAATATTGTAAGGTGCATCGGGGGATGGCCCTCCCCGACCCCCATGCACCAATGACGGGGAGAATAAATGGATCATCAAATTGGTGGTTGAAAATTTAAAAAAAAAATAAAAAAAAAAAAAAAAATGAATCGGTGTTTTATTCCAGATATGGGACCGTTTGCTAGCCAATGTGTTTATTACACAGAATAAAGTGTATTTAAGCGAACGAATGTTGTGGAACTTGTGACTGATCTCCAAATATAGCCTATATTGCATTGTGTTCAATGGGCTGATTTTCACCGGTCTGACACCGTATGTGTATGCAAGGAACGACAATTCAGGGTAGAGATTGTATAAGATAGTGTTACTATCTCATTGCTTTCACTTAATGTGTTTAAAATGTTATTTTATGAAGTTATAAAAAGAATTCGCAGTAGGCCGTTTCTGTTTAAAATGTCTTTATAAACGAAATGAATGTGTGTTCACAAATAATAAGTAAGTAAGTATAACTACATTTTTAGCTCGACTATTCGAAGAATAAGAGAGCTTATGTAATCACCCCGGGGTCGGCGTCGGCGTCGGCGTTGGCGTTGGCGTCGGTGTCCCACATCAAGGTTTGCGTGTAAGCTGTGTTTACAAGTCTATATCTCTTACATTTCTTATCCTACCACAACCAAATTTGTTCATGGGCTTCCTTGTAGCATTATCTTAAGGGCTGCATAAGCAATTTTGGTTCCTGTAACCCATGGGCTCCCATGGAACCCAAATTATGATAGCCCATAAAATGTGCCCCATTTCACATCAAATTTTGCGCGTAAGCTGTGTTTACAAGTCTATATCTCTTACAATGCTTACCCTAGCACAACCAAATTTGGCCATTAGCTTCCTTATAGCATTATCCTAAGGGTTGCTTAAGTAATTTTGGTTCCTGTAACCCATGGGCTCCCATGGAACCCAAATTATGAGAGCCCTTAAAATATTTATGTTTCACATCAAATTTTGCGTGTAAGCTGTGTTTACAGGTTTATATCTCTTACATTTTTTGTCCTAGCTGAACTAAATTTTGGAATTAGTTTCCTTATAGTATGTTGTAAAGGGTTGGATAAGTGATTTTGTCTTCTGCAAATTCTGGGCTCCCATGGAACCCAAATTGTGATGGCCTATAAAATGTGCAATAAAGGAAGATCTAGGTTTGCATGTAAGCATGTATATATCTATAATTTTGGTTTGGGATTTGTTATAGCATTATGCATCTTATTACTTCACCCATATTGGGGCATGTGCTCCCTCCTCCCCAACCCCTCTACCCCCGCCCCCACTCCCCTCCACACTTTTTTTATTTTTTTTTTACATATTTCTGTATTGTTTTAGTCAATTCTTACACATATATGTTGCAATCCAATCCCGCCCCACCCCCGCCTCTCACCCCATCACCCACCCCACCCCTCCCCCGCCCCGCCTCTCACCCCATCACCCCATCACCACACCCACCACGCCCCACACTTGATTTTTTTTTTTTTTTTACATATTTCTTAGTTGTTTTAGTCAATTCTTACACACATATGTTGCACCCCCCAAACCCCCAATGCACTCCCGCCTCTCACCCCATCACCCCACCCCCACCCTGCCCCAATTTTTTATTTTTTTTTCTTACATATTTCTTTGTTGTTTTAGTCAATTTTTACACATATGTGTTGCCCCATCCACCCCCCCCCCACCAACCCACTCCTGCCTCTCACCCTCATCCCCGCTCCACCCCCACCCCCCCCCCCACTTGAAACTATTATATATTTTTTTTACATATTTCTGTGTTGCTTTTGTCAATTCTTACACATATATGTTACAAACCCGCTCCCCCCACCCCTGTCACCCCATCACCCCCACCCCCCCCACACACACCCACACCCCACCCCATACTTGGATTTTTTTTTTTTTTTTACATATTTCGTTGTTGTTTTAGTCAATTCTTACACAAATATGTTGCCCTCCCACCCCCACCCGCCCCAGCCCACTTCCGCCTCTCACCCCCGCTCCCCCCACCCAACCCCCACTTGAAAATCTAATTTTTTTCCTTTTTTTTTACATATTTCTGTGTAGTTTTGGTCAATTCTTACACATAGTTATGTTGTGCTCCCACCCCACATTGTTGTAGCCTTGTTTTCTGATGGTATATACTAGCTATAAATTTATTATTCTCCGAAAAATCGAATAGTCGAGCTGCGCTGTTCTCCGACAGCTCTTGTTTATTACAGTGACATGTGTACAAGTATCAACATAATATTCAATATCTCATTCCTTGGTTTCTTGGTATTGTATCACAGGTATTCGGCGCGTAATTTGGTCACTACTACTCCCCACCCCCCTCTACTACCCTCTACCCACACAAAAAAAAACACAAAAAAAAACATCATCCAAAAAGTCATTTCATAACATAGACTCCACTTTGTTTACGGTCGAATACACGGTCAACTCTTGGACGATTTGCTCAAGCAAGCACTCACATTTTGCAGGAGGGATAGCTCTCCATAGATACAGTAACTAAATCAAGTAAACTCAATGGCATTGTGTACCCAGTAAGTCGAGAAGTGAAGAAACATCTTACTCGTCGGAGATATGACCGACCAATTTGTCACCGTCATTCACCTCTAAAACACAACTATACACCGTTCAACCTGCATAAACATACATTTGTTCAATCAGAAATAACTTATAATTACACATACCGATCATCAGAAAGCTCAATCCGACATATGGTAGTCAAAACGGCTGAATATTTCGAACAATTTTCACGTTCAAAATCTTTCTTCGGTGACCCGGAAATGCTTATCCAGTACAGAGCAGAATAGAATAGCCATGTAGCTCTCTGATTCGTCAATCCGAGATTGTGTAGGATACGCTTAGAGCCAGCGGAACCAATATCCCGCGGTTGCGTATTCAATTGTAAACACCGATGGTAAATAGTTCTAGAAGTTTTTTGAAAATGCCTTTAAATAGTGAACAAAACCAGGCTTTGAAATGTGTGATCGAAGGTCATAACTTGTGTTTGTTGGGAGCTGCTGGAACTGGTAAATCATATACCATAAAAGAAACTGTTAGGGCAGTGAAAAATGAGAATAAGACAGTGGCAGTGACAGCAACCACTGGGATTGCATGCTGTTTGTATTCAGAGGCAATGACTATACATCGATGGTCAGGTATTGGTGATGGTCGGTTTGAAGTATCCGAGATAAGGCAAGTCATTGAGCATAATCCTGCATATGTAGAAGCAAGAAAACGCATACTGAATACAGATGTATTAGTAATAGATGAGTGTTCGATGATGAGAAAGCGTTTCTTTGAATGTTTGAATGAAGTTCTGAAAATCAAAAACAGTGAATTGCCATTTGGTGGTATACAGCTAGTGGTTTCTGGAGACTTTAGACAGTTGCCACCAGTCCCAAATTCATTGTATGGTGATGACGGCGAATTTTGTTTTGAAAGTGAACTGTGGTGTGGGCTACTGCCGCATATCGTCACACTGTTAACCGTTATCAGGCAGAAAGAGGTGAACTTAATTAGAGCAATTCATGAAGTGGCGGATGGTAATGTGTCTTTAGAAACATCAGCATTTATTGACACTTTGCAACGTCCATTGCCAACGGCAGTTGAAAATGAATGTGTTAAATTATTCTCCAGGAATGAGCAGGTTGATGACTTCAACCGCTCACACATCACATCATTGCTTTTCCCGGGGAACTATATGAGTTTAATGCAAGTGACGTAGGTGAAAAATCCTATTTAGCAAAGATATTAGTGCCACGCATTTTGTGGTTAAAGGTGGGTGCGCCTGTTATTTTAATGCGCAATCTGTCTGACAAGTTAGTGAATTGCCTTCGAGGAGAAGTGAGCGCAATAGCAGAGGATGGACCAGTCATCGAGTTCAAGACTCTAAATCTCAAGGTTCCCATGGAGAAAATTCGCTTTTCAGGTATTATATTTACATCTATAAAATATTAAAAAAAAATGTAAACAATTAATTCCTGTAATGTTTATGAAACATCTGTACTGTTAATAACAATTGGAAGCATCCTAGTGGTCTAGGGGTAAAATGTCATTCTCTTGACATGAAGGTCTTTTGTTAGATTCCCAAAATTGGCAGATTTTTATATAATCAATATGGACTGATTACAGTTAATAAACCAAATAGGCCTCATCAAGCTGGTTTAAGTTGTAAAAACTTGTTCCGCAATAAAATAAATGGTTTATTCATTAAAGGTACAATTATTTAGTAAATATAAACATCTAATTTATCTCATTTTTTGTTAAAAACTTTAAAGTTCAACACATAATATTAAATTTAAGAGATATTATAAATGATACTTTGAATTCAATTTCATGTATATTGATGTTATATCATAATCAGTTTTCAGTCCATCCAGAAACATGGAAGTGGCAGCAAGGGAACAGTATCCACTGAAGCTGGCATTTGCCATTACGATTCACAAGTCACAAGGCATGACCCTTGACAGGTAATTTGTGTTTATTATCTTTTTTATTGCATGCACAGGAGCATTGTGGTCTAGGGTAGAGCTCGACACCAAAAAATGTATATGAGCAGAGCGCTGGCCTGAGGACCAGAAGGTCGCGGGTTTGGATTTCCTCTGGGACAGAATCTTCACAATCCTTACCATAAGGCGCTAATAATTCATATAACGTTTAAAAACAAATTACGAAGAATTTTAACTATAACGGAATATATAAACAACAGCTCGTTTAAAGGCCCAGTATGTGTGTATTTTCTTTTAATGAACAATTTTATTTACACTTTTTATGAGCAAATATTTAGTTCAAACTTAAAGGATCATTAACAAAGTTATCAATGATTGTGCGGATAAATGTTAATATTAAATAACAGGGGGATACTTAAAATGACAATTTGTATTCTTAATCTCATTTGCATGAAATGCGCAGGACTTTAATTAAACGTATACTGGACGTTTAAGATCAGTATGCATAGTATTTTTTTTTTACAGTTTAGTGGTCGATTGCAGAGGGATTTTTCAACCAGGACAACTGGGAGTGGCACTGGGCAGAGCTCAGAACTCGACCGGCCTTAGAGTTTTAAACTACACCCCTCATGTGTGTATCCAACAGCCTGAAGTGGTTAAGACATTTCTAAGCGGCTCTTCTGTGGAACTTATGGAAGACAGAACGTGCTGTAGAGCATCATTTGAAAGGTATTATTTTTTTAACGTACCCGTTACATTCTGATCACCTTGATTTTACTGTGTGTGCTACTGTTCTGTGAACTTCTTTTTCTTGCATTTTGTTTTAATGAACAGCCATATGGAAGCGCAGCTGCACGGCTTTTACCAGCATTTGCTTTCTGTGACACAATGTTCTGTCCTAGCACAATATTATTTAATGATCGTCTATATTGGAGGGCGTTGGGGTTGGAATTGGCACCATTATATGTGGACCGTTGCTGGTTGAAGGTATTCTCGATGACGTCTGAGTTTACTAGTCCTGGCGTAATGTATACTAGGGATTTAGAGTTCAGTACCATTTTACACAATTCTACAAACCCTATAATGCATGATTGGATGTCTTCATGGCATTGGAGAGACATTATCATTTTTCCTCTGTTTTTTTTGGAAGAGAGTCATTACTGAGTGTGCAACTTTTCCACTTGTCAAACCATTCAGCGATTAACAGCAACTCTGCTAGTCTGGGGTCATCGCTCAGTTTTACTGGTCTCATGTCTCGAAATATCTTTATGAGTTTGGATGTGTTTTTTAATAATTCAATTACTGCATTAAAAACTGAACCCTTATCCCCTAAAAAGTGTTGATACTGCAACATCACATGCAACATTTCATTATCCAGAATGTCTTCAGCAAGGTGATTTCTCATTTTTGCTTGATTGGAAGGGTATAAATGTTCATTGGTTAGCTTCCTGTGCAGTTGCAGGGAATTGGTCTTGTCCCAGTTGTAGCAATCGATAAACATTTGCCATTGGATTGTATCTCCATTACTTAAGGTGAGAATTCGTGTTGACTGTTTGGTTACTCCACTCTTCAGGATGTTGTTCCTTATTTTCTTGACAACATGGGAAATGTCCATCATAAATATCATACCCCAAAAACAACATGGGCATTGGCTTTTATATGTTGTTGAATTTGAACTGATGTTTATTTTCATGAATGATCGGTTACTTTGTGCACCGTCCATGCAGGTATATACTGTTTTGAACCCATACATTTTCAGTTTGTCAACAGCTTCCCAGAACAAAGGGTATATTTCAGGTGCCTGTATTCCATCAGAGATAAAGTGGGCAACTGGGAATCTGAAACCTGTGACCCCTAAGAAAACCAATTGCAATGCATGTGTCCCTAATATTCTTTCATTCTTCCCTTTCCTCATTATGTGGGAGAGATTTCCTTCTTTCCCGACATCCATAAGACCAGCCAGTTCTATTACATCCCCAGATTTACTTATCTGTATATCGGCTTGTATCGACATTTCATCAATAACAAGCCCACCTACAAGGCCTTCATCTGGGATGTTCTTTCGCTTTGCTTCTTCATACATCCAGCGGAAGATATTTTCGTCGAAGCCAACTTCATGCTTTACCTTATTTTTGTACTGGAGAAGAACACTCCTTGAGGGTAACACAAGGTAATTACTTGCCCTCACACATTCATAAGCTTGAGGACTTCTGCAGAACCATTGAAGACATAAAGATATAATGTTCTGAGTCCACCTTCTTCCCCTGGGATCTCTGCTTACATTCTGAGCCTGGCTCAGGAATAACTCTATCATTTCATCATTTGCATCCGGTATGAGTTTCTTAATTTCTTCTTTTGTTACAGTCTTGGGAGACTTAATGCCCAATTTAGATGATTTCTGATCAAGGTTGCTAGAACTTGACACATTTTCTTCTTGTGTCATATCCATCTTTGGAGTAGAATGAGTAAATACCATTCTAAGGCACTTTGTACATGAGTCAGCTAATGAATTCATAGGGAGAACTCTGTTACAAAGTAAAGGTCTCAGCCTTCTGCTTTCATTTTCATCACATTCCCAGCTTTCTAACGTATGAAACCTACTCATTATAACTGTTTTGGTCACTTTAATACCTTCACATAGCTTCAGTAGTTTAACAGATGTTATTACATGTCCTATGCTCTCACTGTCCGCGGTATATTTGTTGTAAATAAAAACAGTGCTCAAATCTACCAATCGACCACTAATTTCCAGAGTCCAATCTCCATTGGATAAGAAGGTCACAATTTTTATTATTTTGTTCCCATTACTAAAACAACTCGTCTCAACAGCGCACTTCAACTTATCATTACAAACTTCAACAATTTCAACGTTAGCTGGTAATAATTCTTTCATTTCTTCAGGTGTTTTTGAATGTGAAGATACTGGAACTGTTGTTTCTACAGGATTTAAGGAAATGCCATTGTATGTTGTAATAGTGGTACTGGATTTGTTCCTTTTCCTAATAGCATTTGGAAACACTTTCAAGATATGGTCCAAGAATATACGCTTACTGTAATTTGTATACAGGCCACTTTCTTTCATTTCAAAATCAAAAGCGCTGTAGAGCTTGTTGACTTCTATTGCCCCAGTTGGGTTTTCTGACACCCGTGAGAGAAGCCTGAAAAAGCAAAAGCTTATTAAACCCATTTTTTTTCTCGAAATTTACCTCTATCATTTTAAAGGGACACACGACAATCTTGATTTATAATCATTGTGCATATGCATTGAACTAGGACCCATTATCCGTACGGTTTAATTCTTGTTAATGAAATATTTTGGTCTAGAGAACTAGATGGCTCGGCTAATTGTATTGCCTAAATCATTAATATTAATTCATATGTTGCTTAAACGTTCTTTTAAATTTTCGTTTTATGATGGAAGTACACGTTATTTGAATTATATGTTGACCATTAGCAATATAATTCCAATTTAAATTAATATTTATCATTCAGCAACAAGACTCAGTGGAGTCGTTGATCGTTCCATACATTTAAAAGCATTATGAATACAAACTTTAAGATTGCCGTATGTCCCTTTAATTACTTTTATTTTTAATGTTTGGTATGACTTAGCCAGGTTATACAGCTGATGTTATTGTATGAAAAACGTTTTTTAAATAACTGTTGCTGTTTTGTCTTCCTACCAAGATTATATTATGATACTGGAGCTAGCCTCAAGACTGGCTTTTGAAAATTATAAAAGTAAATTTGGAGAAAATATATCATAGTATATGAGGTAGTCTAATGCATTACATCTAACATGCCTTTAAACTTCATATTTTAAACACTTAATTTTCTATATTTTCTAAATCAATTTTATATGAAGCCATGAAATTTGATGCTGTTTTATTGCAGTATTTAAAACTCCAATGAGTGGAATTTCAATGACTGGTGTCTATTATATACATGATACTACGCTGCTGTGTATATATGCTAAGATTATGTGGAATTGCTAGTACACTTATAAATACCCCAGTTAAATTGCATGTCATATTTTTTAAATTGAATTCACAATTTTGACCAAAAATCATATGAAAACTCATCAAGATTGTTTAACAGATTCATCGATTAAAATCGAAAATAAATAATCCATTTGATAAACAGATTAAAGTCAGTCAATGCTTTAAAGAACGTGTTCAACTTTTGAACAAAAGTTTTGGTGAAAAATAAATGTTTTAGTAGCATTTAAAACCAGGTACTTATAAGTGTAGTCAAGTGTACATCTAATAGTTATGCATAGGTTAGTTACCCACCACACTTTCTAAAATGCATTGTAAGGAAATTATTTGTGTTCTATTCAGGTGCACCTATAAACCTCCACCTTTCCATAAATAAAAGAGAAATTTTTATTACCGTATACCCCTGTTTTAACACCCTGGAAGCCTTGCATTTTACAAATAAGGGTGTTTATATGATGCAATATTAACGAGAAAAACAACTTGGTAATTAGCTATTAACAAATGAAAACAATTCTAGTAAGCATGCTCAGTGTTAAAAAAAGTACATGTTAAGAAAAAAATACATTATCCCCATAAAATGCTTTATTAGTGGGGTTATTAAGAGGTATACGGTAGTAGAAAATTATGCCATAGGCTCTACTGATATGGGGTTGTTAACAGATACTTAAAAAATAATTTTCACATTTGGAAATAAACCAACTCAATATTTAAATTGCAGTTCCGGGCAAGATTTGGCCGCCACAGCCAATTTCACAGCTCAAGAACTCTTGACATTTGAAGCGGACATTGATTTGTATGAAAATGAAGTTGTTAGTGAAGAATTTGACAGTGAATTTGACAATTTAATTTCTAAAATTGTGGAAACACAACGCGAGTCGGTGGATTTGCCAAGCTATCGTGATATGGAGAGGATTCTGGGAAGTATTAAATGTGAACATGTTGTAACTCCTATGCAATACAATACAAATGAAATTTTAAAAGAAATTGATACAAATAAATTGGAACTGTTTGCAAAAAATGAATTTGCTAAACTGTCATCATTTAGTGAAATTCTTAATATTGATCCTGAAAAGGCAGAGCCAGTGTCAGCTAAAACACAATGTGATTTTTATGCCAAGGTGCACAACTATCAAATTAGTGCAGAATTTAGAATGAATTGTCTTTCATTGTTTGAAAATTCAAAATTCACAGAAGAGCATTTGCATATATGCTTTAATGTATCAAATGAAATACGGAAGTGCATTTTGAAAAGAAAATCGGAACTATTTAATATTTCCAACAGAGCCATTTCCAAAAGGACTGTGTCAAATGCTTCTCAGGCTAGGGTAAGGTATGTTGGAGGATACTGCTTAGCAAAGGTCCGACATAAATACATAGAAACAAAGAAAAGCAGTATGTACAAGACAGATGAAGCTGGTCAGGCAATGTTTGAAGAATGTGTCTGTGCTGTTAATATTCTTGACTGTCTAAAATTAGAAGAGCAGCATATAATAGCTACAACCAGTGAGCCAGACTCACTGGTAGATGTGAGTAGACGGCAGCAGAAAAACAGAGCACTTACCAACATCTCAGATACACTTTTCCATTTCTTCCTTCAACTTACTGAAATTTGTTTAAAACTACTTGTGGATGAAAATTTGAATAAATATGGTGCTAATTTGTTTGAACATATCAGAAATGAATTGATGGAAAACAACGTATTATATGAACAATTCCATGATGTAGTCAAAATCAGCATTAGTGTTACCCAGGATATGGATGAAAAACCTGTAAATAAAGAACAACAAGAAAATCAAATTAAAAACATATACAAGAAAATGATCAAGTTATATTTAATGGTTATGCTTAACCAGTTTCGCAAAGATATTCTCGAAAGTTTTCAGATTCAGAAAAAAATGGCCCACAGAAAACAGGTCAGAGTATCCTCAAAAACTGAAAATTCTGTCGCCAAAGGCAAAGGCAAAAAAACACAAAATAAAAGCATTGATCTTGTGGAACAACCAAGTACATCAGGAGTAAAAGTGAGAAAAGGTATCAAGAGAAATGTGGCTATTTTAGAAAGTGATAGTTCAGAAGATGACATTTCAGAAAGATTTATAACCAGCCAACAACATAAAAGCAAAACAACCCCAAAAAAATGCAAGGATGCTCAACAACCAAGTACGTCTGGAGTAAAAGTGAGAAAAAGGATCAAAAGAAAGGTAGCTAGTTTAGAAAGTGATAGTTCAGAACAGAGCTTAAGCCCAGAAAGAGACCAGGAAAAATCCTCTGAATCCCTCACCAAAGAATGTGGAATATCTGAAATAGGAAGACAAAAAACAAAAGATAAATATGTCCAGAAAATCACGTATCTGAAACTGAAAATCCGGATAGTGACGAAGATGGCATAAAGTGCAAAATCTGTAATACATCAAAAGAAATATTTAAGGGTGAAATTTTATGGATTCAATGTGACGGTTGTGATGGGTGGCTTCATCGCATTTGTGCTGGTTTAAAACACCATATTAAATGGAAACGAGCTACTCGGAAGGGTTCCACATACTTTTGTAAAGATTGTGAATGATAAAATTACATCTGAAACATGTCCAAGTTCAAACATGCATGGGAACATATTAACGCATGTAAATGTAAACGGATGTATAATAATGCCTTGGAACTATTGAAACATATTAACATATTAATTACATGTAAACGGATGTATACTAAGGCATTGGAACTATTTATTAACAGCTTAAATGAATAATAAGTGGCATTAAGTTATTACCAAGTGACGATAGGCATTTTGCAGTGTATCTTAAGTTTGCGATCTGTCTTCATAAAGTCCGCCAAAATAATCAGCTGTCATCACGCTTGTTCCGCTGGCTCTAAGCGTTTGTAAAAATCCTATTGGCGAGTAGGGAACCATTCTACACAATCTCGGATTGACGAATCAGAGAGCTACATGGCTATTCTATTCTGTTCTGTACTGGATAAGCATTTCCGGGTCACCGAAGAAAGATTTTGAACGTGAAAATTGTTCGAAATATTCAGCCGTTGTGACTACCATATGTCGGATTGAGCTTTCTGATGATCGGTATGTGTAATTATAAGTTATTTCTGATTGAACAAATGTATGTTTATGCAGGTTGAACGGTGTATAGTTGTGTTTTAGAGGTGAATGACGGTGACAAATTGGTCGGTCATATCTCCGACGAGTAAGATGTTTCTTCACTTCTCGACTTACTGGGTACACAATGCCATTGAGTTTACTTGATTTAGTTACTGTATCTATGGAGAGCTATCCCTCCTGCAAAATTTGAGTGCTTGCTTGAGCAAATCGTCCAAGAGTTGACCGTGTATTCGACCGTAAACAAAGTGGAGTCTATGTTTTCCAAAAAAAATTCGGCGAATCTCGGACACCTTTATACAATATAATATACATTTTTTTTTTTTTTTTGGAAAGCTTTAAAATGTTATGAAATGACTTTTTGGATGATGTTTTTTTTTTTTTTTTTTTGGTGTGGGTAGAGGGTAGTAGAGGGGGGTAGTGTGGGGTGTAGTAGTGACCAAATTACGCGCCGAATACCTGTGACACAATACCAAGAAACCAAGGAATGAGATATTGAATATTATGTTGATACTTGTACACATGTCACTGTAATCACTGTAAAAAACAAGAGCTGTCGGAGAACATCGCAGCTCGACTATTCGATTTTTCGGGGATAATAAATTTATAGCTAGTATATACCATCAGAAAACAAGGCTACAACAATGTGGGGTGGGAGCACAACATAACTATGTGTAAGAATTGACCAAAACTACACAGAAATATGTAAAAAAAAAAAAAAAAAAAATTAGATTTTCAAGTGGGGGTTGGGTGGGGGGGGGGGGGGGGGGGGACCGGGCAACATATGTGTGTAAGAATTGACTAAATCAACAACGAAATATGTAAAAAAAAATCAAAAAAAATCCAAGTATGGTGTGTGTGTGTGGGGGGGGGGGATGGGGGGGGGGGGGGGGTGATGGGGTGAGGGGAGCGGGTTTGTAACATATATGTGTAAGAACTGACTAAAACAACACAGAAATATGTAAAAAAAAAAAAAGTGTGGAGGGGAGTGGGGACGGGGGTAGAGGGGTTGGGGAGGAGGGAGCCCATGCCCCAATATGGGTGAAGTAATAAGATGCATAATGCTATAACAAATCCCAAACCAAAATTATAGATATATACATGCTTACATGGAAACCTAGATCTGCCTTTATTGCACATTTTATGGGCCATCACAATTTGGGTTCCATGGGAGCCCATGGGTTACAGGAACCAAAATTGCTTATGCAGCCCTTAAGATAATGCTACAAGGAAGCCCATGAACAAATTTGGTTGTGGTAGGATAAGAAATGTAAGAGATATAGACTTGTAAACACAGCTTACACGCAAACCTTGATGTGGGACACCGACGCCAACGCCAACGCCGACGCCGACGCCGACCCCGGGGTGATTACATAAGCTCTCTTATTCTTCGAATAGTCGAGCTAAATATGTAGTTATACTTACTTACTTATTATTTGTGAACACACATTCATTTCGTTTATAAAGACATTTTAAACAGAAACGGCCTACTGCGAATTCTTTTTATAACTTCATAAAATAACATTTTAAACACATTAAGTGAAAGCAATGAGATAGTAACACTATCTTATACAATCTCTACCCAGAATTGTCGTTACTTGCATACACATACGGTGTCAGACCGGTGAAAATCAGCCCATTGAACACAATGCAATATAGGCTATATTTGGAGATCAGTCACAAGTTCCACAACATTCGTTCGCTTAAATACACTTTTTATTCTGTGTATTAAACACATTGGCTAGCAAACGGTCCCATATCAGGAATAAAACACCGATTCATTTTTTATTTTTATTTTTTTTTATTTTTAAATTTTCAACCACCAATTTGATGATCCATTTATTCTCCCCGTCATTGGTGCATGGGGGTCGGGGAGGGCCATCCCCCGATGCACCTTACAATATTGTATGCATTTATTTATAAACAATACAAAACAGTAACAGAAGTGTTAAATTTGCATAAGAGAGTTGTTAACTGGGGAATTTTCTCTTTCTACCAATTCATCAGGTCATGGGTTTTCAATAATTTTAGTTTGTAATCATATTAATGTTAAAAACATAGTTTACAGAGCTGCTTTAAGGGCGGTAACTCGTATGATCTTGTATTTTTTGTTACAGAGAGTTATAGCCTGTAATTTCAAAAAAATAGAATATGTTTCATGTTTTTTCTAAACGTTAAGAGTATGTGGCATGACATTTTTAAACTGAGGGTGTTTGCAGGAAGACTGAATCTCCTCTTTAGTATCTAAAACTCTTTAAACTATAAGCTTTTAGCTTCGCATACTCAGCTTATATAAAGTTCTGTAAATTAATAACTTGTACTCCACCCATAACACCCATGACCAAGTAATGGATAGGAAGTTTTTTCTCTAAGTATATGAGTTATGATGTATGATGCATATTGACATGAAATGTATACTTGTTTTTACTTATACAAGAAATATCTCACATCATGATGTAGATTATTAAGGGGTAATGACAGGTATCTAGTTATCATTTGAACAACATAATAAAGTAAATATATTATTAAAAGCATTGTTTTGTAAAGTTTAGTGTTTGTCATACCCCTTTATTACACAAACATTTATTCAATATATTTTGGAAAAAGAAACATAGTGAAGGTTTTTGGTAGAAAAAAATGGCATGGTAATTATACTCAAGAAAAAGAAATATGTATATAATGGAAAAACATACTGGAAAAAAAGATAATGTAGAAAAGGGAAGGGCAATTCAGTTTTTCAACATTTCGCGTCATTAATTCAAACTATGTGCATTTTGAAATAAACATCTGTCAAAACCATACTCATACTGTGCTCATACTCTCCAAAGAAATAATCCTGAATTTTTATTTTAAGAAAACCTGGACCATATTTTAATGTCTTTTTTTTGTTTGAAATGCATTACAACCTTACTTGAAACTTCTTTTATTGTAATAATAGATCAAATATAATCAATAATCAACTGAAATTAGATAATTTCTAATGAAATAAAATAATGAGTACGATTTGACTTATTTCAAAATGTCAATGAGTACGATTTGACCAAAATGAGAGTGATTTGACTTAAGTACGATTTGACCGGATACCGTCTCCTCGTCCGTACCCGTATCAAAACCAATGTTCTTAAATTGTTGATCAGTCATTATTATCAGTCTCAGCGGCCAAGATGGCTGTCAAATTTCATGTGGGCGAATCTTTCGCCGATTTTGCCAGTCTAGAAAATAAAATAGTTGAGTTTCAAAATCAGGAAAATGTACAAATGTATAAACGTGATTCAATATCTATAAGTGCCGCTAAATCTCGTGCGCCTAAAAAGAACTTCAATGACAATATTAAATATAGTGAAATTACTTACAGTTGTATTCACGGAGGAAAAAAATTCAAAACTGAAGGACATGGAAAAGGAGGCGCCGAATACCTGTGGTCAAAAGGTAATGGAACTGTTATGGGTGGGGTAATTTATCCCACTGAGACCATTGAAAGAGGCCATTTCAACTGCCATTGGCATAGAGCCTTGCGGGACAGACCGGACAGAATTTGCATCCACGGGAGCCAATATCTGCGCGGGCGCAGGAATGGGATTTGACCTGGTAAGTGTAGCTGAAGAGGGCAAGTTGTTAGTGGAAGTTGACAAAATTTCTGAACATTGTCGTTGTCTTTCCTCAGACATACTACTGTAATTAAAAATCGACTGGACGTTCTTGTGGCCGCTTATCTGCATAATATCGGTCGTTGCAACATTTGAATCCCTTAACTTCTGAATTAAGTGCTTGCGAGCGGAATGGTTACTTATGTTTTTGTCTGGATTTAATTTGGCGTTCAATGCCATCTTTTTTAATAATCCCCCAAGTTTTTTTGACCCAACCCTTTGACTTATAAACCACTGATCTTCTTCAGTTTTCACTGGAGTTGTTCGCGGGGCAATATAAAATGGTGCCATTGGATCGTTCATTTCAGTTGGTCTTTTGCTTGCGTACTGTTTATAAAATGTTATGGGATCCTTTCTTGTACTGTTGGCAAACATTTTGGGTGTTACTTTGCGAATGTCACATAAATTTTCCCCAGTTCTTGTTTTTGTCTGTCGCTCGTTCAATTCAAGGTATTCTGTGACCCCGTCGGATGCGGTTTTCAGGGTAATGTCTCCCCATCTGTAAATATACAAAAAAATACCCCTTTCATTATGTGCGTGTTATTCATATTATACAGATTTATATGCATTTTCATAATTCAATATAAATTCAAATGTTTAGCCTCTAACATTGAATTTTTTATTGTACTCTGTTTTTCAAAGTGCAAATAAATGTATTAAATGTGATTTTTATAAACACAGTATGCATTTTAATTTTTATCATGAAGATATGCACTTTTCTGCCTAATAATAAATTTATTAGGGTGACCTAATAAATTTTGCTTTATTAGGCACTGACCAATAAAGCAAATCAATGCGGAATCCCTCGGCGTTTAGTGATAAGAGTAACGTGAGTTACAGCGATAAGCGTAAGATTCTGAGAAATCTGTAATAATAGTAATTCATGCAGAAAATGTGCATATTCTACATGATAAATAGAATATTATGTCAGTGCCTTTTACTATCAAGTTTATTAGGCTCGGCATGAAAACGAAGAATGGCTCGGCTCTTCGTTTTCTAAGCCTCGCCTAATAAACTTGAAAGTAAAAGGCACTGACATAATATTCTCAATATAAAATTATGAAAGTAAAAAATGTAATCATCCTCAAGAGATTGTCAAACCTTTTTTACGCATAAAGTCACAGACTCGTTTTGTTCGATTCGGAAGCCAATATTGCTTTATTAAAACTAACCTCAGATCGTACTGTTCCTTAGTTCCTCTTACTCCAAACTGGATACAGTTATTGAGCCAGACAGTGTTGAGAAGTGCCACTGGACTGCTTCCCCCTAGGATTTCTCTGTCATACATAATATATATTTCCTCATCTGTTAGCGGTTGTGCCTGTTTTGGTTTATTTCCTTTTCCCATCTTCTTTAAAGATTTTTGTTTTGCTTTCAGGGCATTTCGGGTCAGCGAGAAAGCTGGTCCATCGGACTGCATAATGGTATGAGGATTACGGTGACGCTTTAGTTTGCGATCAACGCTTGAAACCATTCCTCTCAAACTACTCGGTTCGTATTCTTCACCATTTTCTTTTCTTACGGATAAAATGAAGTTTGCCATGTATTCATCCAATTGTTCATGTTCAATTTGGAATATTTCTCGCATTTCACCTCTTCTTTTCAAAAAACGGTCAAATTTTCTTATATCGGTTAGAGTTTTTTTAACTGTGTTTTTATTCTCTTGATCATCCATGAACTGATGAATCTCTGCAGTTGACATTGACACAAATTCATTCTTTCTTATACCAGGACCCATTTCACAATCGTCTTGTGCACCTGATGTACCTGAGCTGGATGGATCATTCATTTCAACCATCGGGTTTTCAATTTTAACCTCAACCGTGGCAGTGTTTTCATGGTGGGGCAACTGTTCAACCACCTCAACCGTGGCAGTGTTTTCATGGTGGGGCAACTGTTCAACCACCTCAACCGTGGTAGGGTTTTCATGGTGGGGCATCTGTTCAACCGCAACAGCCTCAGGCACAACAGTTTCATAATTACCAATATTCAACCCAAACCGCTGTAAAAAGGCCTGATCAACCTCAATTTCTTCAACATCGTCATCAGTTGAGAACATTCCCTCCCAGATCAGCTTGAAATCAGATGGATTAATATCATCAGACATCTTAAATACAGTGTCAGTGCTGCTTTAATAAACTCTAAACTGTGACCATGACCTTTTCAGTAGGACGAGCAGACGGACATATTTGCATATAAAGTCCACATCAAATGTGTGCCTTTTTATTATTAACTTGTTTGGGAGGTTATTAAGAAAGGAAGTAAATTTATCTGCATGTATTTATTTATTTTCAACTATCTAACAATTACTTTTATCACAGGAGAATGTAAACAAACGTTTACTTCTAAAAATAGCACTGAAGTGTAATTCAAAATGGAGGTCACGGGTACTATGTCAAAAGTAGTCCCGGCAGTGTTGATCTCATGTGACCTGAAGTAGCCCTGTTTTATAAAGCTCTAGGGTGGGAAATAAAGCAAAATTTAAAAGGTCACCCCCTTATTGGCCAGAAAAGTGCACATCTGCATGATAAATAACAATAATTTGATTTGCATTATTCCAGTAATTAATATTAATGATTGCTAAAATGAAAGATTTGCTAAAATGAAAGATATGTATAAAAACTGGGACGCCTCGATATGTTAGCTTTTAAACAAAATAATCAAGATTGCTGTGTGTCCCTTTACCGGTAATAATAATAATAATAATTAATGTAATAATATGTTATTATAAAACAATTTACAATCCTATGCTGTTGAAGTTTATTCAGATAATAGGTTTGAACATATACTTATTTTGTTCAACATCGACATGTATGCTCGGTTATGTACACCTAACAGTCAGTTCAATTAAACGATGTACTTATTCAACGTCTCGAATGGATGAGTGCTTTTTTTAGTATGAAATAAGCAAAACTACTTTTTCACATCACTCTCATTGGCACGGATGACAGCGCTTAAGTGGTACTTATGTAGGAGGAAACCAGCATGCACTGATCCTGGTGAAAAGCTTGAGCCTCAATTAGTGCTGAGCACAAGAACACGCTTCATTTTATTTCTCATGTAGATGTAATTCAAGATAATCCATTGAATTTAGTTTTCAACAATTACAGTTGTATATACAGAGGGCTGGAGTAGCGCAGTCGGTAGCGCGGCTGATTTGTAACCGGAGACCCCGGGTTCAATCCTCCGTAGTGTCACTGAGTTTCGTCGGTGTGTTCTTGAGCAAGACACTTTCCCGTAGCATCGTCCGTCGGATGGGGACGTAAACCGGGCGGCCCCGTGTATTATCCTCCGTGTACGTTAAAGAACTCGATAATAAGGGAAGGGCTGGATTCCTATGTATCCTTCCCCTCTCTCTGGGGCGGCTCTAAATAACCTATACTGTGTTGATGAGCCGTTAAACAACTTTCAATTCAATTCAGTTGTATATACCGTAATCGTGCGATTTGTGAAAATGGCAGCAACTGGTCTGAAAAATAGTATTGCACCTTAAATATCTGCTGTACATGAATTGAATACTAAAACATGATCACTGTTAATAATCTACAAAATATATATGTTATATAGAACCTCCAACAGTTAGGCCAAATAAAATAATACATGTGTTTACTGTAACATTGTCAATAAAAATGGGTCAGTATATTTATTTATTATCATTTGTTTACTCCATGAATTATATTTTGACCACCAGAACATTAACAAGAAAAGTCATAGTATACAATATATACTATGACGACGAGCGGCAATAAGAATGAAATTGTAGAAAATATTTGTTTTAATTCATTGCATTGGAATTAGAGCATCATGTGCGGTTTGTTTGTGTAATCCTGATCTGGCATTTACCTACGAGAGGTGATACAAACTTCCAGAACAGGTTACTCTAGTAATGATCCTTTTATTATATACCTCTTACACATCATTAACATAGAAACATTTGCATTGCTATTGCATACACATTCAATAAAGCATACTATTTCTCGATAAAGTGCATCGGGAAAATGTATGTAGTTTTAAGGTGTTGGTGTCATAGGTTTGACCTACTTGTTTTGGTTGTATGACGCAACGTCGTCTTGACGTTCTCGTGCATAGTGGCGTAAAACTTGCTTGAACTGCTGTTCTATTTTTAGTAAGATAGTGATACTCATTCTATTTTTAGAAGCATAGTGATAACCTGTAGTGTGATACAGGTTGTTGTATTCCATTGTAAGAAGATGACGGTACTATGTATATATTATTGACAGGTATATAATAAATATATATATATATATACACTAATAATAAAAAAAAAGGCAAAACATCTGTTAAAGTTTGGTAAAGTTCAGATGAAAAATGCACTACCTAAGACACAACTAGGTCGAAATAGAATATGTTTTCTTCCAAAGATGAAGCTATAAATTAAGTTTAAAACATCTGGTGCTTAATTCGAGTTCATGAGAAAGTGATGTAAATGTAACAATTAAAGTTATCTGCCCTTTGCTTGGATGGTGACGATCACATCCACATTTGCTTTGTCACATTGCCATGTACCACCCAAGATACAACTATAAGCAAAGTTTGCAACTGTAGTGCATACAGTTTGTGAAAAAGTGACCTAAACGCAAAAGTTGAACATAAAAATTAGTAAGTTATCTGCCCTTTGCTTGGAGGGTCAAGGTCACTTCCACATTTGCTTTGTCACGTTGCAATGTACCACCCATGATACAACTATAAGCAAAGTTTGAAAGGTCTAGTGCATACAGTTTGTGAGAAAATTACATAAACGCAAAACTTGAATGTTGACGCCGCTGCCGTCGGAACAGCAACACCTATGTCAAAAACACACTCTGGTAATAATAGGATGAATGACTATCAAATGTACATATTTTTAAGTTCATGCTGTACAAAAACAACATTACTGATGTGGAAAAAAATAATTGTATGTACAACTCAGTGTGTCAGGTCCCTGCCAAGACTTGAACTAGAATCTCTTTTCTCGAAAGAAAAGCGTGTTTCCTTACACTACAGAGATCGCCCAGACATCACAAAAAGAGTGTACAAAACTAAGCGAAATTAATAAAGATGTAAATCAAAAAAATGTCAAACTAAAACTATCACTGAAGGTTATTAATACCCTTGCAAACGCATACCCCATGACTTCATGTATATGCGCAGTTCCACTTCATACTGATGCTTCTCACAATGTTTGGGGTATGACAGAGGTCACAGTGACCTTATTTTGGTATGTGACACACCGCTATCCCAAGATGTATCCACATACCAAGTTTGGTAAGACATAGTGTTATAGTATTGAAAATACGGTGCGGACAAGCATTTTCTATGACAGAGGTCACAGGTCAAGGTCAAAGTCATAGTGGCCTTATTTTGGTATGCGACACACAGCTATCCCAAAATGTATCCACATACCAAGTTTGGTATCTCTAAGTGTTATAGTATTGAAAATACGGTGCAGACAAGAGGTGAAAGAGTCTGTGGATGCTCTACTGGCTAAATGTGCAGGAGACCGTAACACATTTTCAACATTCATTCAACCGGTACATGGCAATGATATAGGCCACTAGTTGTTGAATACCAGCCAGGGTAGCAGGAGAACTAGTCTGTACAAAGTGAGTGTATTACAGGGTTCCCACAGTTTTTTTAGAACAAAACTCAAGGTCTTTTCCAGGTTTCCCCACAGTTTTCAAGGACAATTTATACCATGTTTGTCCGACACCGTTGTTGCAAAAACGTTAAATTGTTCGCAGTACTAATATGTGACATCATAGAAGATGTTAGTTTATTGTTTTTGACAAGTATTGACTTTAACCCGCTGTTTTTCAGGCCGTGAAGGAAATTTAGTGTTGACATTTAACTTGTTCTCAGACGACATGCTTTATCGATTCAAATAATTAGTCGCTTGCACATACGACGGAACATTGCGAGTTTTATTCGTAAATACTCAGCTAAAATCGTCAACATATTTTATGAGTCTTCCGGTGAGATATCGAATTTGTACGACAGCGATCGAAAACAAAAGTACAATTTGGGCTTCACATTTCATTGATCAGAGCATTAACACATCTTTACGATTGTTCACGAATATCAATGGTTAATGTGTATTGGCTTACTAGGCCCACGTTAACCATTTGCCAAATCGCCATAGGCAAAAAGTAACCTGAACTGGCGAATGAAAACCGTAAGAAATGCACACCAAATTTGCCAGACATCGGCGGTCTGACGAATCCAAATTTATGACCGATTTTGTCTAAAAGATCTCGGAAAATCCCGAATTCTAATTCACAGTCTTTCACTGTTTATAAGCCACTATCCCGCTGAGTGTTTTAGCTAATTAGTGACAATCCATTTAGATAGATAAACTAATTATGGCAGCGTTTATTGAGAGCCACTGTCAAATTGTCGGTGCGATAAGACTCCGCCCACTGTTCCGCCTCTTGCTGTCAATCAACTGGTTTGTGTCCCCGCGCTCAACATTATCTACAGATTTAACTGTGTGATCGAGCCGGGTAAAACATCAAATGTGGCGCCCTCTAGCGGCCAAAATGGCTGATCAAAACAAAAAGTTTGAAAATGTTTGCTTACGAATTCGCCAGACATACTCAGCCCGTCGGTGTTTACGATCACTGATAAGTGTTAAAGGGACACATGGCAATCTTGATTTTTTTAAAACTAACGGCATCCCGTTAGTTTTTCTACATAAATTGCATTTGTTCAATCATTAATGTTAATTATAAGAATTGTATTAAGCCATTTTTTTTTTGCATATTATTATTGTTTTATATTATTGCACCAGAAATATATTAAAACTTATAGTATAAGACGAAATAGTGAATACTTAAAATTTGATTTATTTAAATGTAACCAGGGTAAAAGTAACAAGAGGTCAATGACCTTGAAGCTCTACTGATTGATTTTGATTTCAGGAAGTAGTCGCTACAGACTTGTTTTTTGAAAAAAATAGTTTTAGCCGTGGCGGCCATCTTGAATTTCTGGCCGATCTGAAATTTTGCTAGGATCAATTAAACATTAAGAGCAACATTCCTGTAAAGTTTCATGAATATCTGCCAAGTAGTTTCAAAGGATTAGTCGCTACAAGTTTTTACTATATAACTCTATGTAAATAAAGATGGCTGCTGGCAGCCATGTTTAACGTTGAATCAAAACAATTTTTGACAAGGACCAACATCATGTCATGCTGATCATTTTACAAAAAGTCCAATATCAATATCACTTGTAGTTTTCAAGTAGTAGTCGTTACAAACTTGTATTTTGAAAATCTATTTTTAGCCATGGCAGCCATCTTGAATTTTCGACCGACCTGATATTTTGCTAGGACCAATTAGACATCAAGAGCAACATTCCTGTGAAGTTTTATGAAAATCCGTCAAGTAGTTTCAGAGGAGTAGTCGCTACAAGTTTTCATCATATAACTCTATGTAAACAAAGATGGCCACTGGCATCCATGTTTAACGTCGAATCAAAATAATGTTTGACTCTTATAACCATCATGTCATGCTGATCATTTTACAAAAGTCCCATATCAATATCACTTATAGTTTTCAAGACGTAGTCGCTACAAAGTTCTTTTTTAAAAATCAATTTTTAGCTGTGGCAACCATCTTGAATTTCTGGCCGATCTGAAATTTTGCTAGGATCAATTAGACATTAAGAGCAATATTCCTGTAAAGTTTCATGATAATCTGTCAAGTTGTTTCAAAGGAGTAGTCGCTACAAGTTTTTACTATATAACTGTATGTAAAAAAAGATGGCCTCTGGCAGCCATGTTTAACTTTGAATCAAAACGATTTTTGACAAGGACAAACATCATGTCATGCTGATCATTTTAGAAAAAGTCTCATATCAATATCACTTATAGTTTTCCAGAAGTAGTCGCTACAAACTTGTATTTTGAAAATTTATGTTTAGCCGTGGCGGCCATCTTGAATTTCCGGCCGACCTGAAATTTTTCTAGGATCAATTAGACATCAAGAGCAACATTCCTGTGAAGTTTCATGAAAATCCGTCAAGTAGTTTCAGGGGAGTAGTTGCTACAAGTTTTCATTATATTAATCTATGTAAACAAAGATGGCCGCTGGCAGCCATGTTTAACGTCGAATCAAAACGATTTTTGACAAGGACCTACATCATGTCATGCTGATCATTTAAGAAAAAGTCCCATATTAATATCACTTATAGTTTTCATGAAGAAGTCGCTACAAACTTGTTTTTTAAAAACCTATTTTAGATCTGGCGGCCATCTTGGATTTCACATCAACATGAATTTTTGCTAGGATCAACTAGACTTCATGGGCAACATTTCTGTAAAGTTTCATGAAAATCCATTCAGTAGTTTCAGAGGAGAAGTCGCTACAAAAAAAGTTTACAGACAGACGGACAGACGGACGCCGCACCACGGCATAAGCTCTGCTGATCTCTGATCAGTAGAGCTAAAAATGATACTGGATATATAAATTGAGACACCCATTTCAAATACTGCAAGATATCCCATGTGTTCCTTTAAGTGCCTACTAATTAGTTGTACACACGGTAGCGTAAACTGAAACAATGGCAAGTGTGAACCGATGTTTGATCGGCTGTTTCTGAATTGGGTTCATTTTATGGTTGATTGTTCAGTCAACATGAAACAATACAAAAGGTGCGATTACTCAAAATATTGGTGTATGATTGATTTTAGCGTGAATTGAATCACAGTCTATATGACGCGTAAGTTACATGGTAACAAACAAACACCTTGTTAATACGGAACAAAATTACGCGTTGGAAATGATCCAGATTTAAAATCTGGCAAATATTGCAACATCGTGTTTGAACGATAGTTTAAGTTCATTTTTATAGTGCAACAAGTCACTCGCCCTGTCGGACGACCAGACGCCAAATGTTACTCGTCCGCAGGCAGCTTGCATTTTTTAAACCCCATGCTTACGTAAAGTACGGAATATCAATTGACGTACACCTTTATTTTTATAAATCACCGGGATTCCACACTTGGAGAGGCTACACAACACTATTTTTTCCCCGAATAAATCCCGTTTTTTTTTTACTGATTTGGGTAAAATTCGAGGGTTTTTCATGGCCTGGAATTACTGTTTTCAAATTCCCGACTTTTTCCCGATTTCCCGGTATGGGAACCATGATATTATGTCCTATAATGGGCATAACACCGCCGAAAGTCATTCAACTTTAACACAACAATGGCAGTGCAAATAGGCTTGGTATAGTTCTACGACATAAAACGTCACAGATTACAGAGCTACAGATAAGCAACGTATTTGCATAAATTTCCAGTTAAAACTCCCTAAATACACAATTAAATTACTTTATTGGTGCGTACCAATTACGTTTAACAAATTAATTACGCAAAATAACTGTTTTTGTCAGCGTATCATATTTTATGATATCCATTACCGTGAAGACGGCCAATATCAAACGGCATGCATCGCCGTTTCCAGTCAATTCTCAAATAAGCGAGCCATTGAGATTGGCTAAATGTGACTGGTTATTAAGTATTTTTTTTTTCACTCGAAAGTAAATCAAATCAAAATGTTGTATACAGTCTATTTTTAATTATTCGGCATCACCGAAGCACTCCACTTTCTCTAAACGACTTCAACATGGCGAAAAGAGGCGCAGGTGTTTAAACTCAGTGGAAGAATAATCATTATCGCTAAATATTATTAACTAACTCAGAACACAATAATAACTAACGTTACTAACTCAGAACACATTACTAACTAACGTTGCGACGTTGACGTCTCACACCACAATTAATTTTCCATAGGGTCCCATTGTAATGTTTTTGTTCGTGGCATAGAGATAAAAAAGATTTTGCAACATGTATTTATGCTTAAATTCTTCATTGATCCAATATCTGCATGCTATTAACTTTTAACGAATATTTACCAGATTGAACTTTTTTTAATTTCATGTTTGCGTGACACCTATCAAAATTTAGACAAAAATACAACCCCGTGGAGATTAGACCCATGATGTGTAAAATGAGGCAGAATTAGCTAGAAATCTTATATCAACATGCATTTTTCTGGGATCTCTTCCTAAAATGCTGTAGATTTAGAACCTGGTAAAGATAAATCAATGTATCCTGTAAAATGTAGAAAAGCGAACTTGTTTTATTTATCTACCTCCTTCATCTGTAGGGCAGGAGTATTCAAGGGAGATAATAGTGGTGTGAGTCCTTAAGGTCATTTTTTTTTCTAATGATCACCTCAATAATAATTGAACATGTATACAAATCAATTACACGCTGAAAAGTGCTAAAAGTTTGATTCCATGTTTATTGCTTTTCAAATTATTCAAGTTTTAGTGACCTAGGGTATTGGTCGAAATTCAGGCCGAGCACCTTTAATATTTTGAAAATCTACAGTAGTGATAAGGATTTTGCATTTTCCTGGTCATTTGTGCTCAGCTATGTCTGAAACTTTCAAATATACATGAAAAGGCATCTCTACATCTGAATATAGCATAAAAATGATCTTTAAAAAATGATTATTGAGAAAAATGCTGAAAACAATAAACTCAAACTAAGGGTTACCCGTCAATATTTTGATTTTCCAGGAAAAGTAACAGTCTCTCGCTTTAATTTTGACATTTTTTCAAAGAAGTCTGTCTTCATTGATATGTTTGTTTGTTTTACAAGACAATAGCTGTAAAATAAAGCTAAAATTATGCTTATACCTGTATTAGTTTTGAAAATATAGTTAATTTTTAGTTAAACATGGTATCAAGTAAAATTTCTGCTAATTCCTGCAATATGAAGATAACTTGAAGTAACTATACATACACAGACGGGATTTCTGAATAACCGTGTTAACTGTGTCCTAACGTGTCTGAAACGTTCACAGATACACAAACAATGCTTAGTGTTGAAGGATGTAAGGTACCCGTTCTGCAGCTCTAAAGCACAAGGGCTTAGAGATGAATGATGGGAATTCCCATTCTGAAGCTCTAAATTGCAAGGCATTAGAGACGAACGATGAAAGATACCTGTTCTGCAGCTCTAAAGCGCAATGCCTTAGCATTAAAGGATGAAAGATACTCGTTCTGCAGCTCTAAAGCGCAATACCTTAGAGATGACGGATGAAAATGCCATTCTGCAGCTCTAAAGCGCAATGCCTTAAGAATAACGAATAAAGATACCCATTCTGCAGCTCTTTCTTAACGTCTCACACCACAATTAATTTTCCATAGGGTCCCATTGTAATGTTTTTGTTCGTGGCATAGAGATAAAAAGATTTTGCAACATGTATTTATGCTTAAATTCTTCATTGATCCAATATCTGCATGCTATTAACTTTTAACGAATATTTACCAGATTGAACTTTTTTTTAATTTCATGTTTGCGTGACACCTATCAAAATTTAGACAAAATTACAACCCCGTGGAGATTAGACCCATGATGTGTAAAATGAGGCAGAATTAGCTAGAAATCTTATATCAACATGCATTTTTCTGGGATCTCTTCCTAAAATGCTGTAGATTTAGAACCTGGTTAAGATAAATCAATGTATCCTGTAAAATGTAGAAAAGCGAACTTGTTTTTTTTATCTACCTCCTTCATCTGTAGGGCAGGAGTATTCAAGGGAGATAATAGTGGTGTGAGTCCTTGAGTCGTGACGTCAATAAAGTGTTGCTGACGTCGACGTCATCCGCCGATAACGTTCAATAAAGCGAATATTTGTTTGCAAAAACGTAATTTAAAATGTAATAAATAGATTATTTTACTGCTGCGATCGATTATGGGTAATCCTTCACTTGATGGTAGACGTGCTTTGTTTTTTCACTCGCTCGCATGCGATCGTTCGTGAAAAGAACCACACGCCTACCTCTTGTGAAGGATTTCCCTATAATCGATCCCAGCAGTTAAATAATCTCTATATAATTCATTTAGGGCCCTGGTTTTGTATCACTGCTTAACACAGAAGTTCAGAGAGATATTGCACAGGGTATAGTTCTACCTGTACACTGGACAGACTACTTTACATCCCTCCGAAGGATGACCTATATTCACAGGTAAGATACTGCGGGAGTTTGTTTGAAAAATCCGGGATGTGACCCCACTGGAAATCAAACACGTGATTTCTGGGACTCGAGTCAAGAATGCTTAACACTTGGCGACCGCAGGGTTAAGTTTCCAAAATTATATGGAAACAAAAGAGCACAAGATGTTTCGAAAGATAAACATTCAAGAAAAATAGGTCTGGAAGTCTCCTGAAACATGGAGTCATACACAAATATCCTAGAACAATTCGGTATACACAGGGTCTGAATGACCCTGACTACCACAACAGCCATGATTCTCATATCTCCGTCTAGGTATTTTGTTCTTCTTTTAGATTAGATACTACAGATTAACACATATGCAAACGACGACTAGAAACGTCAGGGAATGTTTATGCACACACAACCTTCCAATTGTTCACTCGAATATTTAAACATGCAGATGAATAACAAATAAGTTATCATTTTACGCAGTCTAGATCATCTGCGACGCTTGCTTGTTTACAAACTTATCAGGCGTCGAACATGATCAAGACTAATTTCATTTAGGTCAACGCAAACAATACACGTGTTACACAAAACATTCATAAACTGAAAATGTGAGCTAACTTTATAGACACGTATGACAGTGGAGAGTGTAAACTTGCACATATTCTACTTACGATAAATTGTTGCGTCCTAACTGGAGCACTCTCACTGCACAAAAGAAAACAAAATGGAGGAATGGCCGCATCAAAACGGAAATGGAATGCTATGACGTCAGGCTATTCCAGTAACACATTACTTTCATGAAACGCCTCCCGATTATTGGCGATCTGGGCAGTGAGGTATAAAACAACTTTCTGCTCACTATAAAAGACACATACATCTATATAAATCTTCCTTGGAATTTTATTAGAACAAAATGTATTTCCAATGCCAATGTTTTATTTGCATCTGAACATTTCGTTGAAATTAAAAAATTAATAATTGTGTATTCAATTCTTGTTTTCAATTAGAAAATGTGTCCATGGTACACAGATGCCCATCAGTCAATCATATAACATAGAACTGGGGTGTAGTTATATCTTTTAAAATTCAAAACTAAGCCAAAATACAACTGAAATTCTAAGCTACTAATCATTTGATTATGCATCATGCAACGATCTCCACTCGCTATTTTATATACAAATAAAAAGAGACTTTGATGTTTTGTTTCCACACTTCCTCTAAAAAAAATACACCATACATGCGTACGCATATTTATCATATAATTTGCGGTGTGGGAGTGTAATAAATTCATGATGTCTTTATCTTATTCCACTTGTTAAATAAGCATGTAAATAAAGTTCGAATCATCGTTCGGACTTTTCCGTTCAGCTCGGAGTACAAATGAATTGCCTCGTCGATTTCCGTAACTCTTCAAAATACTTGATTACGGAAATTGACGACGTAGTTCAGCTGTTAGCCTTCGGTGTCGTGCGGAGTACAGTCATCATATATAGGCAACTACAATAATAAATGTTGTCTACAATGCTTTTTTGGAGTTATGTGATAAATAGAATCTCACATTCGAGCCTATTTAATAATTGAATGCATTGAACTCGTTGAATAAATTTGATATAATGCTCGGCACAGCCTCGCATCATATACTTTTATCAAACCCGTTTAATAAATTCTAGATTAAATATACACGAATATGTAAGATCCTCTATATCACTACAAGGTTTAAGTTGAAAACAGAGATATCTGTTCTGTACCATTGTTTCTAGAGTGTCGTTTGTTAGTATATGTAATTGTTTATAGTACTTGATACAGAGACAACTTTAATAATTCACCATCTAATAGTTATAATACTATAAGTATGCTTGTGTTTTAATGCTTGTGTTTTAAAAAACTAACTACTAACAAGTTTTATAAACTAACTACTAGTATCAGAACAATTTCAATTCAGAAGTATACAGTAAAACAATTATCATTCATTGGCATGAACAATTACAGTAGAAAGCAACTCAAGAAACAATAGAAATGTAATTAAGAACAAAACTATACTGTTGTTGATTTGCGCATAGTACAGCTAAGCACAACAAAAAACAGCATATGTACATATTTAAAAACATGAGCATAATTAAGTCGCATGAAATCATAATCATGATTATATCACGCTTTGTTTTACGATACTTTACACATATAATGTATATGCACCATAACTTAGACATTTCCAAATTGGAATACATATGCCAAGCATTAATCGTGTCCAACAACTTCATTGTAATCATCTCTCTATGTAATGGCTCCATTTAAAATATATGTTGAATGCAATTACAGTGTCGTTTATTGTTATATTTAAACTTAGCCTACAATACAACAATTTTGGCAACCAGTATATATCTAGACCAGGGTCTAAACTGTTATCTACTCAGTTTTTAATACAATTCCTATGAACCTCACATAGAATGATCCAAGTGCAAAGAAAGAACAGTATATTATAAATATATATCAGTGTAAGGGGCAAGGAATATAGTATTAAAACAACACTTACATACCTATTTTTCAAATTATAACTTGTATGATCTTTTTCACAGATTTGTTAACATGTTCCTGGGATGCTACTCTGAATTTATATGACGATGATTGTTTTCTTATTTTTAGAAGTGTGATGTGTCTTTAATGTAGCACTGCATGCCATCTTATTACTTTACGGTATAACACAGCAAGTGGTCAATACAATGTCTAGCGGCGCGTGTATCTCATTATCTGCTAATTTGCAACTAATTAGTATAACTTACAGTGTAACCATTTGATTATATACAGGAAGCATTTACAAATATTTTAAAATGTAAAAACATGGAATTCTACTTCATATTTGCAGAGAATGGCGTTTTTGCCGTCAGGTCTTTCAGCAAAGGCGATTTCCTTCTGGAATACCAAGGGGAACTCATTAGTTCCAAAGAAGCCAGGAAACGAGAAAACAGTTATATGGACTCAGTAGGAAGTTTTATGCATTTCTTTAAATACACAGAAAGGACTTTGTGGTAAGTTAGAGAATTTTAGAAATACATATTCTGAGAAAATTATGTTTGCGTTTTGAAACACATACTGTTATAAGTGTTCTTATCAGTATTAATGGGATTTAGTTTTGATGGGATTTAGTTTTGTTTACACTGTCTTGTCTATTTGGGCGCTGAAGACAGGATAATAGCGAGGATTGTGCGCATATAAAATCGATTCAAGCTAACCAGTAGGTCTTATTGCCTACTGACCGTTCCAAGTCGGTAACCCTGTCTTCACCACCCTTTCTGTTGTTTTTTGTCTCTTTCATTGTAGTTTCAAGTCCTTGTTTGCAGTACAGTGCGGACCTACGATGCCATTGCGTTCGGACGCTGTGGTTTCTATAGGACCCTATATATCATTTTATACATATTTATATCTACTTATACTGACTGCTGTAAGGAATATAAGAACAGTGGTTCTCAATTGTCTTTTTTTGGTAAATAAATCGGATGTTTAATCCGTGTAATTCAGTATATAAAAATGAATAAACTGGTCCTATAGAAACCACAGCGCCCAAATGCTATGGCATCGTAGGTCCGCACTGTACTACAAACATAAGGTAAATAATTATACAATGAAAAGGACATTGCACATACAAATGGTGAAGCCAGGGTTACTGACTCGGAATTGTCAATATAACCAATATGTTATTACCCAATATAAACATGCCAATACAAAATAATTATTATGAACTATCAAACTGATATTGGATAGAAACATTGCATAGCAGGTTATCAAAAACAGAATAAATATGTTTTTCAGCGTCGATGCTACGCATGAAATTCATTCGAAAGGAAGGTTCATAAATGACGCAGCAGCGGGAGACCAGGAACAAAACTGCAGCATGAAAATAGTAGTTGTAAATAAGAAACCACGCTTATGTCTCTTTGCTACAAGGCACATAGAAAAGGAAGAAGAGCTTCGATATGACTATGGTGTCAAAGATCTGCCATGGAGACAGGTTAGTAATATGTTTTACCTATTTTACCCAATGGGCATCTAAAACATGTGATATATTACATTTGTAATTTAAATATAACCATTATGATTCAGATACAAAAGCATGGGGTAATTTTGTAATCTGTAAATAGTTGCGATTCATATCATGGACGCTTGCGCTCCTGTTAATGAATGATAAACAAATCATGGTCTCTGTTAACAACTATTTATGTTCTAATATAATGTAGTTCCTGTTCAAATACACCAAATACTTGAATATTAAATAGAATCTAGTTAACATTTGTTTTGTGATTGTTTCATTATTGTGGCAATAAGTATATGCTGCTTTCAGGAACAATTTCTAGAAAAATGCCGCTATTTTTCACAATGGCACGGGCACAGGCTGCATTCACATAACACATAAAAAAACACTGATAATGAACCTTTGGAAACGGCCGAATACGACACATACAAAATATTGCAGCCTCGGTTTGAATGAGACTGTTCATGAACGGTTCTTAAATAGTTAATAGCAATGTTATAATATTTAATCATTGTTCGAGATGTTTGTTGATTTTAATCGATCCAAAAATGAAAAGTAATGACAATATTTGAAATGTCAAAAAAATAAAATAAAAAAATAAGTGTCTATTTGTTCATTGAATTAATCCATCAACAATAGTTGCAGACATACATTACAACATTATTGCCTTCTTTATGAATCAAGCATTATAAGAATTATAAACTTTTTTCATAATACAGGCAAACACGGTATCTTCAGTGCACCAGAATCCGACAGGTAATCAAATTTGAATTAATAACGTTGTTAAATTCAAATAGTATTGTAAATTATAGTAACAAGGATTTTAAGGAAAAGCCACTTATAATAATAATAATAACAACAATAATAATAAATATGTATTTGGCTAGGCTAAATTATACTTATTATATATCAATATAGTAATATGTAACTGAGATTCACTACATAACTCCGAATCTGTGATGGGGATAAATGCCCATAGTAAAACATTATAATGTAACCTTCCATCACCTCATTCGGAAGATAAAATACAGAATCTTCTGAATGTTTCAAGTGTAAATACAATAAATTGTAATAATTAATAACAAAAACACTAGTTAGGAAAAGGGTCCTATAGAATTGAATTGAATTGGATTTTATAGTCGCACCAACAGCTAAGGTCATATTGCGACTTTCCAGCTTCCACTGGTGGAGGAAGACCCCAGGTGCCCCTCCGGGCAATTTTCGTGCACGGGCGGGCACCTGGGTAGAACCACCGACGTTCCGCAAGCCAGCTCCTATAGAAAGAAAGATACAAATAGAAAGATACAAATATCGGACAGGGAAAGCAGCATTCAAGGACGACAGTCAAATCATGAACGTCATACAATCCCTGTGGGATGATTAATAACAATATTGACTGGATGTAAAAGTCACGACAATCAAACGCAATGGCAATGACACTGCACCAAAAACAAATGAGCAAACTAAAATTTACTACTAATATCATATTCCCCCCAACCACCATAACAGTTTTGTGAGATTCGATACATGCATGCTCATTGTTCATACGACGGGACATTAGCATGTTGATACTGTTTCCAAATTATCTAAGTGCAAACTAAAAAAGCTGTTTTATATAAATACTTTATATCCAAAACAAAAATGGGAAAACAAGTAGTTAGCAAGAGTTTCTACATCATTACTATATACATTTCTTATGCGTAATTGTCAGTTTAACATTATATCCCCTTTAGCAGTGAACGCAAGTTGTTTGGAAACAGAAGTAAACACACAAGAGTTTGATAGTGATATAGCAAATAACGCCATCGACAACAAAGGCGAATATAATGAAAAGGAAGACACAGCAGGTCACAACTTATATCTAGACTATTCAGGTAATTGATGCATATACAAAATGTTTCTAAACATATAGTATAGTTAACAATATACAATGGGGTAATATATTTGGTGTAACTGGGTTCAAGGTCTAGTCACTGTTACTAAACATAAAATGTGTGTTAATCTTTAACTAGTAAATAATGGGACATTGGCATGAAACTTTCCGGATAGGAATATGAATCGGAAGCTTGGGTTGCATTTTTTGTCACGGTTATGTCACTGTTACTAAAAATAGAAAGACGGGTTCCGTTCAATAACTTCAGTTAGGAACAAGATATTGGCCTGAACATTTCTAAATAGGTAGGTTATAACAAAAGAAGCTTGGTATTGCAGTTGGGTCACTGGAGTCAAGGTCACTGTTACTAAATAATAGAAAAATGTTTTCTTGTAATAACAGTTAGGAATGAGATATTGGCATGAAAAATCATGGATTGGTAGCTTATATGAAAAGAAGCTTAGGATTGCATTTGGGGTCAACTGTAATTATTAGCCAGCTTTTTGAAAACAAATTGGCTTATAGATTTGGCGTAAACCAGCAAGGTTGCGGGCTCATCTTTCACAATGTGGTAAACCCGGATTTAACGGTAACAGGCGTTTTTTTTTTGTTTGAACTTGGAGTTGTTTTAAAGCACTTGATTGATAGGTGAATTGCATGATCATGCACAATACATATTGCACTCTCTGAAACACATGACACTATTTTGTAACGTTCATTTAACACATGATGTGTTTTGATATATATATACAACAGAAGACATTGAAGAAGACAAAGAAGACTTAATCCACGGTAAACATGTAGATATTTATTCCCTCCGCATATTCAAATAATGTGTTATTCTATCGGATCGGTCAGAAGATATAACTCAGACGGATTTTGTTTTCAAAAAATTAAGATAATTTATAGGCCTACCTGTTTTCTTACACTACCTAGCCGCAATAAAAAAAATGTAAACCGATTCCAGATAGACGTTGTATCATGAGTTTTTGTTTTTAACATTTTATTCAAATATCAAGTGTACATGTATACATATGTTTTTCAAATATTACGTTGGCGAACCATATAAACAACACATATCAATACCAACTAGAACATATTCTAAAACATGTAAAGGTAGTACATCTCAAATGCATGATTTCTCTTTTTTTGTCAAAGCAAATGCTATCCATTTCATGCTTCAATGGCAACCACCATATATTAAAATACAACATGCACAATCCACTTAAACATTCATATTAACATCATCTACTGAGATAAAACAACACATGGCAGTTTTATATAGATATGTTCGCATAAATCGAACTGCAAGTAATACATGTTCCATAACCAAGGCGAAGATAGTGGAAATGACGACGATACAAGAGATGAGACCTATCTACCAAATTCAGGTAATTGATGAATATCTGAATGTCATTTATGATAAAAATCAAATACACAAAATATAGGACTTGCTCGTTCGCAGTACTAGTGAACGCAACGTAGTATAATTTAATCATGCAATGATAGTTCAGATTTACAAAATTAATTCAGAAATAATAAACGAATCATTCATTGTATAAAAATAATTCGGATGCATGTTTTTTATTTTGCTTAGGCGAAGAATCCGAAGACGACGACAGTAATGAAAACCTACCACTAGAAACATCAAGGCGACATTGTACTACTCAAATTCAAATAGACTCAGGTGATCAAATGATTCAAATTAATCATATTATTTTTAAAATATATATATAACATACTGATAATAACAAAACGTTACTTAATGATAATTGTGTTAGTTTTATAATATTTTCAAAACATATTTCGATGAAGTTAAAACACTCATATTTTACTGTTATTTATGTATGTTGTACGTCAAACTAAAATCGTTAATTATCTCCTAAACTATAAAGGAAAAAATAGGTATAAAAGTCGAACAGTTTTCATCAATCACAGTCAACACAACAAAAACAATGTAAATGAGAAAAAGGCACGTGACGTCACAAACACAAACGGGTTGGCAATAGAGCTACCTCAGTGAAAAGCCAGGTTCTAGAGTGCACCAACCTTCCTTATACCATACCATCACCCCAATAAAATGGGAATGTAAATAAACCAGTCTCCTCCAGGTTATACAACATAATCCACAATGCAGCGTTAATAGAAAATATAAGTAAAACACAAAGATGCTGGTGTATATATAATATAAAAAAAGCAAGTGCTCAATGATTTGGCAGAAGCCAGAGTAATAAAACACATTGTGTAAATGTGTGTAAAGCACGTCACCATAGACGTATTTTTGTGATTGTCATTGTGTGAAAAGTTTCATAAAACAAACTATGAGATATTATTAAATACATTTATTTACTACGCAACACCAACACAATTGTGGGATATACATGTAATGTCAACTCTGTCTTAGGAAGCGATGTGTTTCAGTTGTAACACTATGTGGAGGTAAATATCAACACTGTTTATAAGTAGACTGTTAGCTCATATTATTATATTATTATATTAAATCAGATTTAACACGAAATATTAGAAATTTATTTCTGTTGCATCTTCAGATCAACAAAGAGAAGATGAGGAAACCACACAAAACTGTGCATACTACGCAGCATTTAAAAGGCAGCTAGAGAATGGATAGCTATGTATACGAATTACAAACCCCATATATGTCTTACACTAATGTATGCAAGCGTGTGTGCGTGCGTGCGATCGTGGTTGAGAGAGGAGGGGAGGGGCAAATGCCTACGTTTCATTTTTAAAGGCTGACGAATAAGAACAGTTGCCACTCAAAATACCGAGTGGACATCTCACAATCATATCACAATCATATCAATGATGTTTTGAACTATAATTTGATTGTTACCAGTGAACGCACTTAATTAAAAAAATATATACTATTTAACCAAGTCGATCATTATTTTTTTACTTATTTTATAACATATAATTACTGGCCTTGTTGATTATCTTGAATGTTTTGTTGCAGTCTAGATAAATGAAACGGCTCTTAGTGTAAATAGATGTTATAAGTGTTTGTCTACGTTTAGATACTGGCAGTTCTTACATAAAAATAACTGTCACATTTTGCATTTCTAGTGACTGTTCCTACGTATTACGCAAAAGATGATGGAGCACGAAATTATCAAAAGGTTGACTTCTGTTTATATTGTGAGCGGCCATACAAATCGAAAATATCAACATATTATATCAATGTCCATTGTAATGAAGACAAAGTCAAAGAAGCACTGCTGTGCCCTGTAGGCTCTCTCACGCGAAGAAAGGCGCTTCAGGAAATAGAAAACAAAGGCAATTATCACCACAATATTAAAGTAAGTAACTTATTGAAAAAGGCTTATTTTTACTTGATGGCTTCAACAGCTGATGGATCAGGGTTTACAATTACTGACAGAATGCCGATTTGAATTTCGAAGCATCTTTGTATAACCTTTTAAATTATTTATTAATGCATATCAATATATTTCTGTGGCGTTTTAGTCATTTCAGTTAGAATGCTATGAAATAACAGTTTAAGCAACTTCGCTTAAGCCGGTGCTAGGAGGCGTGAGAGGTGTTGCATCTCAATTCTATATAACTGTTGCACAATGATCTGTTCTCTCTTTATTGTATTGTTTTATTACATGTTTCAAGAAACTAACATATACTCAACTGTATCAACACTGGATTTTATGTGTTATGTATCGATATAAGATCACATGCGGAATGGTTCAAAATCAAAAGGCATAGCGTTAACTTAGTATAAAACTGCTGTGTGATATGTTGTACTTGTTCCTTGATGTTTATTTTGAGATAACGTTAGGCTAAATGGCCTATATATCATTGAAATGCTTTATGTTATATATTTGTCGTATAAATATTTACTGAAAATCACATTAGAGAATATAAGTAGGTAATGAAATGTTTGTTGCATTTAAGTGAACCTAAATTTATGCTAACAATAACTTTTTGCAGGTAATAGAAGCAGGATGTGGAGAACTAGTGGTTGCAAGAAGACCGAACTCTAAATCAAAAACCCGTTACACGGCAGACAGTTTTCTTCCATGCGAGTACTGCCTTGGATTCTACCTAAAAGACTCTTTGTGGCAGTACATATCTAACTGCCAATTTAAACCTATTGAAATACAACCAGCAGCTAACTACATTCGTAATTCAAAAGCAATGTTATCACCATTCATCACAGCACTAACGGATGATGATGCTAGTTTGGAAATTGTTTTCCGGCATGAAGGAAACTTCGAAAAACCCAGGGTTGCCATCTGTTTGCAGGAAAGATGCGCTTATTGTCGAGTTTGCGAAGTCTCTTTTGAATCGACTAGGTACAAGCGAAGAACAGCGTGTTAAAGACATTGATAACATTCGAACAAAGGTCATAACCGTTGGAAGACTTTTAAAGTTTATGAATACAGATCTGATAGTATGGAAACCTTTGTCAGACTTCATATCCGGTCGCAGTTATAATGAAGTGTATACAGCTGTTAAAAACGTAGCGCAGGAGTCAGATTCACCACAAATTGCGCTGACTCTCGGGCACTATGTTAAACATATCGCGCTCCTGAAAATAAGTTGCGGGATACGTAACTCATCCCCAGAATGCCAGAGCGACGGCAGAGACTTTCAGTTCTTGTACTCAGCACACTGGAATAACCAAGTTTCATGTGTAGCCAAAAGACGACAACGGTTAAGGACACTTAACAAGCCAGCATTAGTACCTCTGACATCTGACCTGGTGACATTGAAGGAGTGGATATCAGAGCAGATGAAGCAATGCCTTGCTGTTACAAATCCACAGGAGGCACAATGGAAGTGGATGGCCCAAATTACAATGGTTAGGATTCTGATGTTCAACAAGCGAAGGGTGTCAGAGGTCGAAGAAATGAAGGTGACCGACTTCATACAAAACAAAGACAGACCAGACGACATTGAAAATGAAGAGATCTTCCTGTCCCTAGACATTTCGGAAAGAACAATTGCAAAGAGGTAATTTGTTATAATATGTGCTTGTTTTGCCTAGTTTTACTTTTGTAAAGATTTATTTGCAGTAATTGTACTGGGTATTTCGTAAACGTTACACATTTTATCTGTTCAATAATATACTAATACCGTTTTATAAATATACTCGCAACTCAGCATTTCAAAAATAACTCGTAAATACCGAATCTTAGAATATCAATATTTTAAATGTGATCAAAAACTCTACTTGAATAGCGATTACACATATTATATCGGTCATGCAGTTCTAAACTTTATTGTTGTGTTATAAAGATAAACAGCAAAAGGATTACACATTTATTCACCTAATTCTTTCTGCTATACATTCTAAAATAAAGTTTGATAAATACAAGCGAAAATATTTACATGGAAAGAACATAAGTAGCAATGTATATAGCATAAAATAGATGCATGTCTATAGGTTTTATTTGTCTCTCAGTGTTGATATTTGTATTGATGCATGCAGTCATTTTAACTAACCATAAATATTTTATTTTTAATCATTAGGATGCGCGTAATTGAAGTCAGAGGAAAATCGACGAGAGCGATTAGAAAAGTCTTTGTACTTCTTACTCCAGACATGGTCCAGGCAGTGGAATACCTTCTGAAGAAAAGGAAAAACAATAGTCCTTTCATCTTTGGACGGTATGTACTAACAACTATAACACGCATTTATATTTTAGTTTAAAAGCGTATTTCTTAAGATAATGCCTTCATTACTTGTAGTGGATGGTTCATTTCTATTCTCTATAAAGGGTTCCTTAAAATTACATCGGTCTTTATTAGACCATCATACAGACAATGTGATAACATATTTTGTTTATTCCATATTCCGATAAATGTACAACACGTTGTCCTTTTAGAAAGAGCGACACTCCTCTAGATGGGTGTGAGGCGATGAGAGCAGTGACCGGAAGATGCACAACCCTTAAACAACCTGAGAGGATCAGAACAACAAAGCTTCGAAAATACTTAGCAACATCGGCGCAGGTAAATATACATGTTCACATTCACAATTTGAAAAATCAACAACATGTAATTATAGAAAAAAAAAGTAAATCATTTAAATGGAACTGCGCCAATGAAGTTAGCATAGTAACTTCACTGCAAGTAACTTCACTGCATTTTATTTCTTTTAATGTTGATAAGTTCTTAACTATTAAACATATTAGTTGCGGTTTATGTAATTAATCGTCCATATGAGAATTGTGCTATGGAAGCGTAGACACAAGACATTAAGTAATTAAGTAATTTCTTTATTTATAGAGGGTGAATCAATTGGCATAGCCAGTATTCCTTGAGGCCCTCTTAATAACTTATTTACAAATGTAATACAACAAATAACCGTAATTTATCTAATAGCTATAGGCATACTTATGAACACATATCAAAGCATATGTCAATGTGATATTTTAAAATGAAACGCTGTCTAAAAGCAATCCAGATGCAACATAAACATACTATAATGTATACATAAACATAGACACATTTGTGTGTATACATCATTACTGCTTTAACCCATGGAATTAACAATATGTAAAGTAAATTAGACTATGCTAGATTTAGATTCGATTTTATCTTTTTACCCATTTCAAGCATTTGTTGGAAAATATATTCAATGATGTAGAGTTTTTAATTTCTAGGGGAATACTATTCCATAATAAAGTTCCAGAATATTATAAGCTCCCTTTGAATAGTTCGTTATTTGGCTTAGCTATTATGCAATTTCTGTTTGTAATTGATCTAAGTTGCATTGAAGTACTTTGCTCATTTACTCTCATATGAAACAAGTCGTTTAGATATTGCGGGGACATTTGATTTGGTATTTATATATGCGTTTAGCTTTACATGTATATTACTTGCCTTTAATATACACATATTTTAGATAACATTGTGTATGCAGGACATAGAAATAATTTAAATGAAATGTTTTGTTAATTTCTGATTTTTTTTGTTTATAAAAATTGTTTGCACGTACGTTGCAGATTCTTGACATGAAAGATTCGGAGCTAAAAATGATAGCAGATCACATGGGACATGCTGTAAACATACATACTGATGTGTATAGATTGCAGTCTTCACTTCTGGAAAGGGCAAAGGTTGCTGCTGTCTTAATTGCAATGGAAAATGGGAACATCAACCAGTTTAAGGGGAGAAGTTTGGAGTCCATAACAATTGATGGTATGAATATTCCAAAAATGTATCTATGTTTATTTTCATTCAACGCTTATATTGTCTAAGGCTATTAAGTTCTATTCGTACTTTGTTGTGGATTTTAATGAAGGTTTTTCCTTTTTTAATAATATACTCTATAAGATATACTTCCTTTCCTTCAACTGGAATGATCCTTATTCATGATCAAAATGAAACAAACACCACGTAAACATATTGTAATTCATTTTTCAGAACTTCCAGTGCCTTTGACTTATGATGACTCATGGAATGAAACAGGTATATATTTATATCAATAATATAAATTAAAACGTATGAATTAGTAAGGAGGCGTGAGAAGTGTTTCATCTTTTAATTCCGTCTCATGAACAGACTCAATAAAACCGAGCCTGCTACTAGCCTTTCTCTCTTGTTTCCAAGGAATCACGTTTTCAGTATTTGTTTACAGTTAAACAAGCTAAAAATGTCCACAAGATAAGTGTATGTTTTCTGGGTGTATGGGGCATATATCATTATCAGGTGTGCCTATTTATCGCGACACTGTGTGCGTGTGTGTGCTTGTTAGTGTGTGTGCGTGCGTGCGTTTGTGCATGTGTGCGTGTGTGTATGTTATTGTGTGTGGGTGCGTTTGTGCGTTTGTGCATGTGTGCTGCATTTAAAGGGGAGTTTTGTGTTTAAATGATGTACCAGGGTAAAAAGTGGTCGACGCAAAATTAGCTGCAAAGGCTACATAAAACTATTCAAATGATAAAGAGTGTTGAAAGAATTGTTGTTGTTTTATGATAATATTTCAATTTCTTTTGATGTATGTAGCGAAATATAGCTCATTTTAATTTAGCAGAAAAGCAGAGGCATACGGTATTTCATATGTATGTTCACTTTTAATAAATCTGATATATGACCGTCACTGGTTTTATTTATTATACAGATTGCGTCATATAAATACACTAAGGCATTTTTCTGATTTTGTAGCAGATATATTTCTAATTGTGTTTTGAACAGATGACTCTCACAGTACGAATATGGTATGACTATTCCAAAAATGTATATATGTATATTTTCATTCAACGCTTATGTTGTCTAAGGCTACTAGGTTCTATTCGTACTTTGTTGTGGATTTTAATGAAGGTTTTTCAATAAGTTATACTTCCTTTCCTTCAACTGGAATGATCCTTATTCATGATCAAAATGAAACAAACACCACGTAAACATATTGTAATTCATTTTTCAGAACGTCCAGTGCCTTTGATTGATGACGACTCGTGGAATGAAACAGGTATAGATTTATATCAATAATATAAATTAAAACGTATGAATTATGAGACGTGAGAAGTGTTTCATCTTTTAATTCCGTCTCATGAACAGACTCAATAAAACCGAGTCTGCTTTCTAACCTTTCTCTTTTGTTTGTGTTTGTTACTTCCAAGGAATCACATTTTCAGTATTTGTTTACAGTTAAACAAGCTAAAACTTTAAAAATGTTACAAATAAAAATAGTCTTATCGTATTTCTTCGTATTTCCAATAGATAAGACCTTTAATAAGAGTATCTTTTCCGGGTGTAGAGGGCATATATCATTATCAGGTGTGTCTATTTATCGCGACACTGTGTGCGTGCGTGTGTGTGCTTGTTAGCGTGTATGCTTGTTAGTGTGTATGCGTGCGTGCGTTTGTGCATGTGTGCGTGTGTGTATGTGATTGTTAGTGTGCGTGTGTGCGTTTGTGCATGTGTGCTGCATTTAAAGGGGAGTTTGGTGTTTAAATTATTTACCAGGGTAAAAAGTGCTAACGCAAAATTAGCTACACAGGCTACATAAAACTATTATGTTCACTTTTAATGAAATCTGATATATGATCGTCACTGGTTTTGTTTATTATACAGAACAATGAACAATATTGCGCCTAATAATTACATTAAGGCATTGTTCTGATTTTGTAGCAGATATATTTCTAATTGTGTTTTGAACAGATGACTCGCATAGTACGAATACTCATCCGTGTGTACCTAGTACGTCAGCTTCAAACGAGCAAGAACAAAGCATGGATACATATGAGGACATACCAGACAACATATTACGACATACCCTCAGCTCTAAAAATGTTGGTATGTACAGGCCCTTTTTTCTTTTAATATTGTATTTTATATGGCAGAAGAATGTGTTTATGCGATAATTAATGAACGCATAATATTGTTACCACTTGAGTCCGTATATTAAGGAATGTCCGACTATTTGCTATCCACACTAGTACTAAGTATTTACTTAACGATCAAAAGAAATCGATAAGATTATTATTTTAAATATACGGACGTTATCTTTTAAATGGGGCATTTTGCGGCAACATGCTTTTAAACCCTGATAAGTCATTTTAAAATTAATAGCTACTATGACTACGTGCTATATATGAGTCCGGGAGCATTGTCAGTTGTAGTAATTGTAATGCATTTCGAACATCGAATATTGTTTTATTTACCTCCACCATGTTTGTATGTCCAATCAATGTTAGGCATTAATGTTATAATTATTTATTTTATTACAGAAGATACTGGCAACAAAAGAACAAGAACACGGTGGACAGAAAAAGAAAACAAAGCGTTTATGGATGTCATGCAAGACCACATAACATCGAAAACGATGCCATCAGGACTACGCATACAGCAACTTGAGAGGAAATTGCGTGGATCTAGGACTGTCCCACAAATACGCACTAGAGTGCATAACCTCATTGGTGGCAAACAAAAAATAACTAAATACGTTTGAATAACAGAACATTTGCCCTTTCTGCGTTTTAGCCAGTTTTTGAAACAAAGAAAATGTACTCATAGTCAAACCTTCTAGTCTAGTCAAAAATTGCGTTAATGTACAATGTTTAGGGGCAATTTCTTTTGCATATATACTGAAAGAAAAAGGAACGCAGGGTGCGTATTTCCGCTATATATTGCATATACTGCACACTTAATTCCATATATATATTCTATGGAAATCCCAAGATGTTTTGTAAAAAAAAAAGTGCAGTTAGTTAGAGAAAGGACACAACTGTGATGTTGTAGACGTTTTAATCACAGTACACGTTGTAACAAGAAATTCATAAATGCTTAAGTTCCTCTTTGAAAAATTGAGCCAGTTCAGTACTGTATTTATTAAATGTTAAGTGATTGCAACATTCAAAGCCTAAGTTTGCTCACCTGCTTGAGCCAAATGCGCATTCTGACGATGATGAAACTTTAAAGGGGTAACCATTGGTGTGTTCAGTGCTGTTTAAACCTTCTTTCTAAAAGGACAGGCCTAATGTCGCCCTGTACCATTCGATGTAATCGTAATCGAATGGTACAGGGCGACATTAGGCCTGTCCTTAATAGCAGTAGCATATTAAACATACACTATATAGCGGAATTACGAACCCTGCGTTTCTTTTTCAAAAGAAAGACTACACGGTGGACAGAAAAAGAAAAGAAAGCGTTTATGGATGTCATGCAACACCACATAACATCGAAAACGATGCCATCAGGACTACGCATAAAGCAACTTGAGATTAAATTGTGTGGATATCTAGGACTGGCCCACAAATACGCACTAAAGTGCATAACCTTATTAGTGGCAAACAAAAGATAAATAATTATGTTTGAATAACAGAACATTTGCCCTTTCTGCGTTTCAGCCAGTTTTGAAACCAAGAAAATGTACTCATAGTCTAACCTTCTAGTCTAGTCAAACATTGTGTTAATGTACAATGTTTTAGGCCATTTCGTTTGCATATTTTTATCAACGTGTGATGCCTGTGTGTTGATGTATCCACACACTTCTGTGTACATGTCTAATGGGATAATGGTTTGTTTGATTTCTAGTATATATATATACCTTGTTTTGACTATTAATTTGATCTGTCTTTTTTCCCCTCGATTAGCAAATGATTGTCGTGCCGCATATATACATGTTTATGTGTATTTACAATATGTCAAAGTTATGTCTTTCGACACATCTTTTTATAAATTATAGTCTAAATCTTAGCTGGCTAATATTTTCGCATATTCATTGAATTAGTTGCTCTAAAATATGAGTATCTGTTTTTCATTTCCAAAGTTAACTGTTGTGCATTACAGTATTTTCTTTGTCTCTGTATGTGTCAAAGTGTCGGGAATGTCTCATTTTCCACATACGGTTCTTCATTTTCGAAATACGAACGCACACTACTGCTTTGGTTTCCGTTCTATCAGGAATTGATATGAACCAAACGTTTACCAGTTCTTTATTTGGAGAATATTTAAATTTAAGTTTGGTTTCTGGCAATATCTGCTAATGTTTCAGATTTCTATGCTCTGTGTTCATTCTTTAGGATCACTGTTTCCATTCCTGTGGATATCTACGAGAATTGATTTCATATTTGGCTCGTATATATATATTACAATCAAATCTGACGTTAGGCTTACTCCATTAAAAAGTAAAAAAACTCCAAAAGCAACGATGTGTGTTTTCTGTCAGACAAACTGTTATGTCACTAGTTATAGTCAAGAAAGCAAGATCGCAAAATCACTGTTAGACGGTAATTCGAATATTCTAAAACTGTGTATAAACTTTATATAAATATAAATGTATAGCAAGTAGTTACGTTTCTTTGTCACACACATTTTCCTTTCAGCACCATTTGATTATGTCATTATTTGAATTTATTTTAAGGAAATACTAAAGAATGAATGTTAATTTTAAAATGGTATTAAAACGTATTTCCGAAATGTTGTGTTGTGTTATTTGTATTTATAAACTTCAATTCAAAAAAATATCATGTTTGTACATCACTATGTAAAGCCGGGTTCACATTCATCAACGATTCAATTTGTATCTCGAACATTGAATTATCAATATCGCTAATTGAATTATTGATAATTGACGCTTAAATGTTTCTCCTGTTATGCAATTGATGATGCTAAACATTTAACTCAGAACGCCTAATCACATAAAGTGGCATATACCCACTCTATTCATTATTGTACACACTTCACTTACCTCTTAAATGAGTATCTATATCCAAAACAATAGTTAAATCCAACACACATTTTCTTTTTCTTATGAAATATAATATCCGAACACAAAACACACGGCTTTAGAATGATCACAACACAGACTTTACTGACATAACGTAACCTATTAAATCAAGGTCAAAGTGACCAGACGACAGACCATTCAAAACTGTTAGGCACGTTCGTCACGTGGCACTTAATTCTGTTGACAATTAGGCCTACTACAATAAGTACTGTCTGTTTCATAACAAAACCTGTTTGTTATTCCTATTATCAGTAGGAACGCCACGGACCTATAACATATCAGTTCTGTTCGCATTTTAACTCCGCGAACATGGACTATTTCTTTGTATTTTACGGACTATTTTACGAATTTTCAACTAAAACAGACGCCATTTTTTTACACCCGAAATTGGGTGCGCTACGTCGGCGAGCTCTACGGGTACCTATGGAGTCTAACAACACGCGTACAGAGTTTCATACCGTAGATTATGTAAAAACTAATACCTTACCGGACGAAATAACGTCCCATTATGTGTCAACACGATGCAGTGTTGTCGACTGACAGGTCACCGTGACATAACTTGACACGTGAAATTGACATGTTGTTGCAAGTTGGATTAGGGAATATTGTCTGCTGCTGGAGGTCCATGATCAAGGTATTTGTTTTGTCAATAAAATGTGTTTGTTAATAAACAGTACACACCCCTTTTAGATCGTGCATATTTAGACATTGGCCAAATACAGTGCCTAAAAAAGTAGTGTATAGTGTATAATAGAAAGTTCATAATCACTATAAGTGTTTTTCGTGTACTCCGATCTTTCCAGTAACTGGATGTACTGTAAACTGTAGAACGTTTCGTGGAATAAAACAATTGCTAGTAGAAATGCTATCAATGTCCCCCGCCCCCCGCCCCCACCCAAGTACGGTAGATGGGGGTGTGGGGGTAGATGGAGCTTGCATACCGAAAACAAGGAGGGGGTAAGAAAACTAGAAACCCCCTCCACCCCCACCCCTCAGATGCATGAATGTAAATAGTTAGCGTTGTCTCTATATCGTTAGCGTTATCCCCATTTTCTCGCACATTCGTGAATACATATCCCGATACAACTACCATTGAAACAATGTAATCTGCCATAGACATTTGACTGAAATCGGTCAGATTCATATTTATGTACAGTAAAGTTTTGAGGCAAGGAAGTGATTTTGAATTTACATTTATTTACATTCTGTTGCGAAAAAAACAACGCAATTTCGAGAAAGTACATTTCACTTAAAAGCCTTTAAGGCGGTGTAGCTACTACGCTTGCCTCCAGTGTGTCTCAAAAGAAATGACTATTCCATGGGCTGGAAATATGCTGTGAAAGTGGAACAATGTTTTTAATGGATCTCCAGTTGGGCTACATTATATTTTACATGTATAATGAATGATGAGAGATGTTTTTATTACATTAACAGTGTTATTGAGCACAAGTAGTATTCATGCTTTATTCAATTTAGTTATTTTATCTTTTCTTTTTTAAATATGTTACATTATGTATAACAAAGGATAAACTATGTCTGTTTGATCATTGACATTGGATTGATGTTGTTTTCAGAGAGGTCTCAAATGTGAATCGTGCCCTTGAGCAGCTCTAAGTGAATTGATACTGACGACTTCAGAATGTCAAGCCGTATTAAATGCCATTGGATCATATGGAGGTAAGAGCCTTTTTAAAAATTGTTTGCACTTGTGTAGTTCTTTAAATGGAGCTTGTGTTATGCTTGCACGGTGCTGTTCAAAGTTAGAGTAAAAATATTTCAGTGATAGTGCAGCGTGATTGTCATATGAGCTCGTGTAAACTACATGTACTGGATACATGCGAAAACAAGTTGTGTTAAAGGGACACTAGGCAGTCTTTATTTGTTTAAAACTTCTGGAGTTCGGTTAATTTTTTTCTGCATAGTTTGCATTTGTGCATCATTAATATTATTTATTAGAATAGATCAGAAGAAATTGTTTTACACATTACTTATTATTACCTGATCTCCTATATAAATGCTATATCGTCATTTCGTGCTAATTCACTAAGGAAAAGACTGTTCCCGGTGAAAACGAACTGTTACCGGGCCTTAGTTTCGACTGTTTCCCTCACGTGCTGGAATTTCGTTTGTGTGACGTCATGTTGCTTTTTTCACCATAGGTTCCCATTATAAAACAAATTTACATTTTCACTGTTTCGTACAGTAACATTAATCAGGTAATAAAACAGTTATCACAGTGTGTTTGGGGAACAGTCAAAACTGTTTTCCCTTGGTGTCGGGGGATGTCAGTGTGAACTGTTTCCTGAGGCCGATAGGCCTCAGGAAACAGTTCACACTGCCATCCCCTCCACCTCGGGAAAACAGTTTTGACTGTTCCCCAAACACACATGTGATAACTGTACACTGTTGATAATAGTGCACCTATAATAATTTATTTAACTTTTAATGCAAGCAGGTTTAAATTTAACATGTTACCAGGTTAACAAATGGAGATGCTAATGTTAAAGCTTGATAAATACTTCAAGATTGCCGTGTGTCCCTTTAACATCATCTAATTGGTCTATGTGATGGGTCCTCAATTTATTAAAGGGACACAGAGCAAATTTCCAATCTTGTGTCTGTTTTACACATTTTCACATCAGAACAGACCACACATCTACAAAAGTGTCTTCTCAACTGCCCTATTTAATCATGTTTTATTTCTAAAACTAGCGGCATCACCAGGTTTTGAGAGAGAAAATAAATAGTTGTATATTAATGTTTTCTCCCCATGTAAAATGACCTTACTAAGTCATTAAAGTAAAATATCCTATGATCAAAACGTGTAAAATTTAACAATTTTAGATTTTTGGCCAGACTTGTATTTTATTCCCCTTCTAGTAAAAATGGCTTATAGAACATTGCACCCTCTGTCAGATTTAACTTTCCTTATAATAGATTCTTGCTGTACTGTTGGGTGAAACATACATTAAAATGGTTCTATAATCATGTCAGTTCAATCATATACTCGTATGATACACAATATAATATGTATTGACCCTTTAATTGATGTGCCATTTACTCAGTTTTGGTCAAGGGACGTTTATAGCATATCGGCTTTGAATTCAGTGAACACGGATTCAATTCTTACTGGCGCCACTGGGTTACTTCGATGTGTCCTGCTAGCCTCGTTCGTCTGATGGGAACGTAAACCGGGTGGTCCTGTGTATCGGAGTCTGTCCTCCCTCCAAGCACGTTAAAGAACCATAGGTATCTAATCGGTAGTAAGCGTAGGGCAGGGTTCCTGGATGCCTATGTATCTTTCCTCCTCTCTTTCGGGCGGTTCGAAATAACCTAAACAACGTGTTGATGAGGCGTTAAACAATAATTAAATTTTAAACTGTCCCATTCCCCTAAATATGCCCTAGATCCCTCTCGCAACACCTGATTCAAATTGAATACTCTGCTCGACTTATATTAAATTCTATGTCTTTCTTTTCTTTCAGTCTGCACGTCATGTGGAAGAAGACTCCATGTACACCACTGGCCGGGTGTGTGTGTAATTCTAAGGTTTATAGTCCCTCCGCCAACGAACACGTCAAGGTATACCTGACGCGATGGGCACAATAGAGTCTGGACTTTGTACACCACTGGCCAGAGTCAATGCTGAAGTTTATGTTCGCTCAATTATTTGCTTAATAAAGTATACATATGAACTAAAATATTGTCTTTATAATTATGTCTTCCACCACAAAGTGGTAGGTGAGACAGATTAGATTTGGCCTTTCCGTTCGTCTGTCACAAATCTTGTCTGCGCTACTTGTTGGATTTTGACGAAACTTTGTACAAACTCTTTATTACTTTCTCTGAAGCTAATTTCATAAAACTTCATACTTTAAATGCCTTTGGTGAAATGATAATCCCTGTTTATTTTGAAGTCAGTAGTTGAAAGGTCCGTTACCATGACCGGAAAATGAAAAGTATTGCCCACACAGTTTTTCCTCTTACCTAAAGCAAATTTCATGAAACTTCATTGTTGGACAGTGGAAAGAGGATGATCGTTTGATTTTTAGGTGAAAGGTCAAGTTCCATGCAGACATCCACTATCCAAGGATAAGCATATGTTACAACACACATGTTATAATATTAATGGTATAATATATGAATATTTTCTTGCACAATGTTGAATCCAGTAAAACAAGTGGTTTTGTTCACCGATACTGTCGCCTGTGAACCAAACCACTTGTTGTTAAATTACAGGATTCAACAGTGTGTAAGACATATTCCGATCATCCATTTTTTTTTTTAAATCATAAATTAAAAAATATATATATTAAAACAAACAAAACATGCTATTTGATGAAAACAGACGTATTCAAATTTTCAAAATAGCAAAAAAGCAATATTCGCAGAATATAGTAGATTTCAACTGCTGAAAACAAACATGTATTTTTTTTCCAGGAAATAATACTTCTATGAATATAGTATATATGTTCAGGGAAATGTTTAATATGTCTGTTTTCAAATACTACAAATCGTAACGCACCGCACATGTATATTCAGTATTTACTTTCAATATAGTAGTGAGTATGACTGCGTTCTGGGACCATATAAATATAAAAGAATAATATATATAAATATATATATATATATATAACTATATATGCCCTATAAATATAAACGACCCGCACTTTTTGGATTCACGCGTACAGTGTTTCACAACACCACAAATCTGGCAAGTGCTCCATTGACACAATGTCATGTCCACGTTTATGTTATGAAATCTTCGAGTCGACACATAATCATGTTTGTTACCGACAGTAGCATGTATGTTACTCGTCAGTCATTTATTTACTTGGTTAAAGGGACACATGCCAATCTTGCTTTCTTTAAAACTCGAGTCGCCCCCTCAGCTTTAAACGAACAGTTAAAAGAATATACTTATTTTTGCCTGTTAAACTTATATTAGTTTATCGCTTTTTCTGATTTCGAAAATTAACTCTGCAACGTATGTTGCCGCCATCATGATTTCATTTTCCGATATACCGTTGCAACATTGTTTGTTAAAATAAATTGGCCACTCTGACATAAACCCAAAGCATGTATAGATAAAAAAATTAGTGTAAAATACATGAACACATACATTTTAAATATAAGTAAGTAAGTAAGTAATTACTTACTTACTTATATACAGAGGAGAGATGTATCTATATGATTTTGTTATTATGCTCGCTTCTAAAATGACGAAATAAATCGATTTGAATAAAAGGCGCATTCTCAGCAATACACAACGTATTGTGTGTACGGGTTGGAGTGGGGAAACCCACGGGGTTGGAGGGATACTACCGTAATGTTGCTCTCATAAATACTGTTAACATACTACATCAATAATATAACAACTACTGAACAATGCTGAAATCGATTTATCTTTATAAATGAATTCATAATTCCACAATTTTATTCCGTGCGAAGATCGATTTGGAACGTCGATTCGGCGTATTTAAACGATTACGGTGTACTTTGTTAATTTTCGGGGGAAAAAAGTACTTGCCTCCGATTTTTTTTATATTTTACATATCTACAGAGGAAAGATGTATTTACGCGTACATGCTTTTGTTTTTTTCTCTCGCTTCTAAAATGATGAAATAAATCAAATTTGATTAAAACTGCGCATTAGCAGCCTAATCAATACGGTATGGAGGGTGGTGGGGGTGGAATGAGGGGCGGGGCTGCAGGGATACTACCGTAATGGTGTCCTTGAGAAAAACGGTGAACATTCTACTCTAATAATTTATTAAATACAGAACAATGTTGAAATCAATATATCTCTTAAAAAGGATTTCACAATTTCATGGTTTTATATCCCGCGTGTACATTAACTTCAAAGGCGATTGTTCATATTTTAGCGAACACGGTGTACTTTGTTAATTTTGGGGAAAAAAAAGTACTTTTTTCTGATTGACTTTAAAAATTTTTTTTTTTTATAGTAGACATGTCAATGAACACTTTCGTGGAAAAAAATTCATTCTCGCTGTTAAAACTTAATTTTTTTGCATTTTTTTCGGATTCAGAAAATTAGCACTGCAACATATATGTTCTCAATCCTCATTTCCTTTCCCGACGTACCGTTACAATTTTGTTTGTTAAAACCTATTCTGAGCACTCCGGCATAAACCAAAAGCATGTATAGATCAGAAATTTAATCTGGAATGCATGGATACATACATTTGAAATATATGTATTGAAATAATGGAATTATTTCATTTATTGTGTACCCGGTCGCGTCTGTAAATGTATATGCATTATGCCGTCTTTGAGTCCGTGGGTCATGTTAGTTAATTTTGGGGGGAAAAAAGTACTTGTCTCCGATTTCATTAAAAATTTGCATATGGACAGAGGAAAGATTTATCTACGCGTACATGCATTTGTTTTTATTCTCGCTTCTAAAATGACAAAATAAATCGATTTTGATTTAAAAGCGCATTTTTGGCAATTTAAACCTTAAAACAACCTAAATTCATCCCTTTGAAAAATACCTTTAACTATTAATGGGAATTACACGAAGTGTACACCAATTCTGTTCGACCATTGTAGTTTGTGAATATTATTACTTTAACAACGATCAGTGATGGTGTTTTGTTATAATCACAGTTTATAAATAAGAGGTGAAGAAATCTGACCAGTGACAATTTTCCCGATAATGTCATTTTGTTATCGATTTTATCACGTGACCTTGTTTGATAAATATTCATACGCCATAGGGCTGGCGTTCCTACTGTATATTTAACAATGTAAAAACTAACACCATGTCATGTGTATTATTACAAGAACGTTTGTATTGTTTACTCTTGTATCACCTGTGATTTGAGTTTAAGGACTATCGGTCAGCCATCTTTGATACAAAAAATCCAAAATCGATGAGATATGGTCAAGTTGATTTTTCAACGATGTACGCATTTTAGGCATGAGCAATGTCAACCGTATAGTACATGACAGTAATTCAACACTTTTGATGTGAATATAATATGAGAAAGAATACTTATATGGCAGAAATTGTGCGCTTTATATTCGAAAAGTTTGGTGCACTTCGAATTTTGGATGATGTGATAACATGTCTTATTTTATTCGGAAATGATGTCTCGTCTGCACCGCTGGATAAATGGACTATTTTATGGACCAGTTTATTTCGCATAAAAAACAAAAAAACTTTGAGTAAAACTGCACCAAACTTTTCGAATATAAAACGCACAATTTCTGCCATATAAGTATTATTTCTAATATTATATTCACATCAAAAGTGTTGAATTACTGTCATGTACTATTTGGTTGACATTGCTCGTGCCTAAAATGCGTACATCGTTGAAAAATTCACTTGACCATATCTCATCGATTTTGTTTTTTTTGGATCAAAGATGGCTGACCGATAGTCCTTAATAAAGCGATGTTCTGTTCTGTTCTGTTCTGTTCTGTTCTGATAATTCAGTTCCCGATATCGCTAAATGCTATATATATCGATCTTGGAAATTTTATGGTCGATACCACTAATTAAAATGTTGATATACCTTTATTTTTATAAGCCGAATTCTATCACCGATATCAAATATAACAAAATAATCTAGCGATATCAATAATTGAAAAATAATTATTGTTATCATTAATTCAATTTTGAATAGAAACTATTTTTGATAATACAATTTCTTTAAGGGTGGATATGGACTTCACTTTTTATTAAATTATATCCTGCTTCAAAAGGTACTTACTACTTACTATACAGTACATTGTCACGTGGGGCGCCCGTGGCCGAGTGGTTAGTATTTGACCTGAAATCGCTTGCTACAGGTTCGAGTCCCCATGTGACTAGAAATGTTTATGTGAGGAAGGTTTCCAGCTGGTGGCTTGCGGAAAGTCGGTGGTTGTACCCAAATATGCCCTTTTACCTATACACCAATGGGATACATATCTAAATTATATCAACATCATATAATATACTTAACGCCATTAAAAACGCAAGGTTTGTAGGAAGCATGGATTTCGTATAATTTCGATTTTCTTTCAATACATGAATTTGATCGGTCACCAGATTTATAGGAAATGTATAATTCAATCAATTACAGATCGCTTATATACTTTTGATATCGCTTATTCAATTACCGATATCACTAAACAATGAATAAATGTAAACATAACGAACACAAATTACCAACACTCATTGTCATATACTATGGGGTATATATAATAATACAGTCTTACGGGGCATATATTTACTGTGAGGCATATATATATATATATACATATATGCCACATATCCAGGTTTTAAGATTGTGCCACATATCCAGGTTGTATATCAATACCCCATATCTTGTGCAGCTTCTGTATATATATATATATATATATATATATATATATATATTGATTTTTGTTTTTTTGTCGACTTTAACAATATCTGTAAACATATATTTGGTGCAATGTAATCAACAGTTAATACTGTACGCAAAGAAGTTGCTTTATATTAGTCCTATAACTAGATGTATCACTGAAGGTGATAAATACCCAACCACCCCTCAAACATTTTTTTAAGTAAGATCAAGGGCAATAACTCTGCATGGTATTGAGTGGGCCGAACCAAAATTGTGTAATTTACACTTCATGTTTATCCCAAAGGGGTCGGCACGGTGTTGGGATGGTGTTTCAAATGGTTTGGTATAGAGTCCTAAAGCCCCAAATATCCAAATCCCATGTTACTAAGTAGGGGTCCGGCTTCCAAAATGCCATTCAGTGAAGAGAACATGTGTAACTGGCCAGAAAATAAAGGATTAACATGGTAATCTATTCACATATAGCTCTGTTTCAAGCAATAATACATGTGTATCTAATAATCATATTCATTTGTTCATATAACATGTACCACCTTTTGGCGCCAGACCACCGAAACGACTAACTTACACCAAAATATCTAAGTAGGAAGAGATCACGTATCACTAAAACGAGCTTCTCGCTAACGGTGCAGTCAAAAACTCAACAGTCGATTTAAGACAAACATTAAATGTTTCACAAACCGTTGTGCTTCAACTGTGAATGTCCAGATACGTTTTTTTTCTATTTTCACAAATATAAATCCAAGGACGCTGCCATCTTGTTTTTACATTGTCACGTGACCGAAGTCTAACCGTGGACGTAAGGAGTTACCTGATTGATTGGGATCAGACGACGAACCAATCAGGCAACTCCTTACGTCTACATCGGTCCAGTAACAGCAGAGTTATGGCCCTTGATTTAGTTAAAAATGCTATATTTTACCTCGTTAAGACAAAAGGGCGTTCTTTTTTCTATTTGATCTTTACCATACTTTACCAGATTGTTCATATGGACAACACGGTCAAGTTCGAACTCCAATTAGATCGAACCAGTAACAGCTGAGTTATGGCATTTGATTCAGTAAAAAATGCTGTATTTTGCCTCGTTAGGAAGATAGGGCCTTCATTTTTCATCTGATCTTTACCAAACTTTACCATATTACTAATATTAATGAAAGTTCTCCTGAACCCCTAGCCGGATTTCAGCGAAACGTTGCAGGGATGATCAGTACCAAGCCTAGTTTTGCATGTCATCACCGTATTCTGACTGAAAGATATTTGGCGGAGTTATGGTCTTTTAAAGGTTTTAATACACAAACTTTGTCCGGACTAGTTCTGATAAACCCCTGGCCGGATGACAAGGATGATAAGTATCAAGCCTAGTTGTGCATGTCATCCCCGTATTTCGATTGAATGCATTTTTAGCGGAGTTATGGCCCTTTAAAGGTTTTAATACACAAACTTTGTCCAGAGTAGTCTCCTCTGAACTCCTGGACGGATTTCAGCAAAACTTTGCAGGGATGATCAATACCAAGCCTATTTGTGCATATCATCACAGTGTTCCGGTTGAAAGACCCCTCTGCCCGGATAAGCAGTGGCCCTATTTTTTGCCTGAGAACCGCGCGGGGCGATGATTGTGGAACATTTTATTGTATGCTGGTCCCCGGTTTTAAGAATTATCAAACATAATACCCATTTGTTTGTATCGGAGTTTAGAATGAGCAGAATACATCTGACATTTAGCAAATAATTTATAAACCAATAATTTAACTAATAATTGTTAAATTATGCGACATCTAATGCTCAACAAACACGACAATTTTCACCTAATCAGCACCACATTTTGTATAATTATACATATCTTGCAATCATATTGTTTCGTAGTTCGTTGTCCTGGCTACGTAATCGCGACGTCTGCTAAACTATATAGTTTCTTTTTTGTTAAAGAAGACTTGCATTGGCCACAACGCCACGCTGATTGCAGGAGTCGTCTCACGGTCTCACCGTGTTTTTGGAATTGGTTTATTTTAAACGGTGTCATAGAAACCACATAGAAAAACATTACTGAAGGAGTAAAAAGAGCAGAGATTATGTTTGACTAGAACTTTTTTAATAACTTTCTTACGGATATACAAACGTATGATAATGACGTTGAATGTCACTATTTAAACCGCATGACGCAAACCGTATATTGTACTTCATGCATTGTAAAACGCATGAAACATTCTTCGTACTTTTTTTTCAAATCATAGACACGTGCTTTAGCTTTTGAAGTCGGCATTTCAGTTTAGTTTAAAAAACGTTTAAATTTAAAATGTTGAGAAACTCTGACTAAAATGTTACCATCTGGACATATCATCGTTATTGCATTTTTAGATATAATCGGCGTTTGTGTAAACGTATGGTTTTTATACACACTCAAGGTAAGTGTATGCTGTTTGTTTTTTTGAAACATGTACTTAAAGGGACACATGGCAATCTTAATTTGTTTAAAACTCGCGACGTCCCTTAACTTCTGCATACTTCGCATTTTTGCAACCATTAATAATAATTATTAATTAATTAGAATAGTGCAAAGCATTCAACCATTAATAACGATTAATTAGAATAGTGCAAAGCATTTTTGTTCAATATATCTAACTATTTTTTTAAAATGCACCACTAACATATTTAAACATTTGGTGGAATAACGAAGAATTTTGAAATCTCAAATTTTATTTAATTATGGACATGCAGTTTTAAAGTCAGATTGATACAGGATTAATAAATGGAGGTGCTCATTTTAATAAAAAAAACAACTCAAGATTGTACCGAGCATTAAAATGAGCAACGGGATCCATAATGACATAATTGTAACTCACACATGCGTCGTATATGTAAAAATTAACGTATCATCAATTTTAAAGGGACACACGGCAATCTTGAAGTACTTACCAAGCATTTAAATTAATAGGCTGTGAGCTAGTAGGAGAAACCCTCCCCCCAAGGGGGAATTTTGTAGGGCATGATTTTCTGAAAGAACATACAGTAAGTTTCAAAATGAGACATGTGTGCCATCTGAGCGTTGGGGCTTTAGTGAGTTTTGGGGGAAAACGTTGCGTTTTTAGACGAAAATCGCCGAAATCAGGAATTATTTTTTAGAAAAAGAATGGAATATATTAGAACCAATTTGAATTGATGGAATCTTTCTCTGAACGCATCTCTACGTGTCCCACCATATAATTTGTGGATCGGATGCTTAAATATTGAGATTATGGGTAAAAATGTTAAAAAATTGAATAAAATCGCTGATTTCTGTAATACATTGGGGATATTTAACTAAGAAATAGAAAAATATCTAATACAATAGAAAATAATAATATTGCAACCTTTTTGGGCAGGGTAACGTCCAGTTATTCAGTAGAAAAAGTCCCAAACCGCATGATGTTTGGAAATGCCTTAATTTTGGGGCGAAAAATGTGTATTTTTGTCAAAAACTTATCATATTCAAGTTTTTCCTGACACATTATAAAAAATATGTGCTCAAATATTGGCATTTTAGGGCAAAATGTTGGAAAAAATGACAAAAATCACTGATTTCTGTAATCCATTGGGTTATTGGGTTAAAATATAGAAACAAATTTAATACAATTGAATAAGGACACATTGTAACATTTTTGGATAGACAAAGGTCCAATAATTAAGTAAAAAAAATTCCCGAACCGTATGATGCTTGAAAATGCCTTAATTTTTAGGCGGAAAATGTGTATTTTTGTCAAAAATCGACGGAATCTGGAATTATTTTTGAAAATAGTTTTAACATAAACTTATCAAATTGAAGTTATATAATGTTGCACAGCATACATATTCAAGTGTTTTCTTGCATCATATATAACATATCTGCTGAAATATGTTGGAAAAAAGGACCAAAATCACTATTTCTGCAATCCATTGCGGGTATGGGGTTAAAATCTAGAAAAATATATAATACTGGTACAATAGAAAATAGACTGTAAGCTAGTAGGAGTAACCCTCACCCCAAGGGGAATTTTGTACCATTATGTGTAGAGCATTTTGGAACATGTACGTGTACCAACTGGCGACTTGGACTTTATCACGTTACCGGTATTTCGAACATGATACATAGAGCTATATACAGTATACGTTATAAATAGAGAAATAGTGTTGAGCGACTCTCTGCGTACGGCCACTGGGCCGACCCCCAGATTTAGCGACACAACGGGACAGGTGGCCAGCTGTTGGCAAAAGGTATCCAGTACATGTGGCACTCGGAAGCTAGTCCATATTAAGAGAAAGGCTATCCGAGTTCGAGTCTCGAACATGGCACATAGAGCTATATACAGTTATATAGAAGGATATAGTGTTGAACAACCTTCGGCCGATGGCCGCTGGGCCGACACAGATTGGGTGACACAACGGGACTAGTGGGCAGCCGTCGGCAAAGGTCCCGGCAACGCGTGGCATTCAATCGCTAGGCTGTATCAGGGGGGATGCTACCCGAGTTCGGGTCTCGAACCTCGTAACTTACCTAGAGCTTTATACAGTACAGTTATGTATGTATAGAGGGAAATAGCGTTGAGTGACCATCGGCTGATGGCCGCTGGACCGATCCACATATTTTATGACACAACGGGACTGGTGGCCAGCCGTCGGCAAAGGTCCCCGCTATGCGTGGTACATGGTCCATAGGCCTTATCAAGGTGTGAGCTACCCGAGTTCGAGTCTCGAACATGGCACATAGAGCTATATACAGTTAAATAGAGGGAAATAGCGTTTAACGACCTTCGGCCGATAGCCGCTCGGCCGACCCACATATTTTATGACACAACGGGACCAGTGGCCAGCCGTCGGCAACGGTCCACGCTACGCGTGGCACTCCGTCCCTAGGTCGTATCAGGGGGAAGGCTGCCTGAGTTCGGGTCTCAAACATGCCACATAGAGCTATATAGTACATAGCTTTGAACGACCTGCAGCCGACGGCCGCTGGGCCTACCCACAGGTATTGTGACCCAACGGGGAACGGTGGTCAGCCGTCGGCAACGGTCCTCGCTATGCGTGGCACTCAATCCCTAGGTCTTTTCAGTGTGATGGCTTCCCGAGTTCGGGTTTCAAACATGGCACCTAGAGCTATTTACAGTATAGTTATATAGAGAGAAATAGCCTTGAGCGACCCAATGCCGAAGGCCGCTGGGCCGACCCACAGGTTTTGTGACTCAGCGGCGTGGCACTCGGTGGCTAGACCGTTTTAGGGGAGGGCTACCTGAGTTCGGGAGGAGTGAGGTGTCTACAGCCAGCTCAACAACTAGTAAATGATGTGTTGTATTGTTCGGAGAGGTTCTGTCATGCCATTTTTTAACAAATTCTCATAAGGTATCAGCTAGAGCAGGCTTGTTTGAGCAAATAAATGTCAGCCTGCCATGCACTCCCTGGAAACATATGATGGGTCAATGGCAATATCGCCAGGTGAAAATAGGAATGTTCCATAGAAGAAAGACGGCACTTTTATCTCTCAACTGGCGACATGTCGTTGTAACATGTATGTTTAAATTACTTTTTGAAGAAAACAATCCAGATTTCGTTTATGTTTTATTAAAAACACATTTTCCTCCAACAAAATAAAGCAGCATTTACCATCTTCTGATGGGTTTTCTGGTATATTATTGCACATTGGACTGCAAAAATGTTACAATATTATTTTTTTTTCGTTATTTCTCATGCACTTTTAAACTGTTTCCCAATACCTCAATGCATTACAGAAATCGGCGATTTTAGTCATTTTTTCAACATTTTGCCCTAAATATAACATACTTGAGCAAATATATTATATCTGATACAATAAATGACTTGGATGTGTATAGTGTGCAACATTTTATTGCTTCTGAATTTGATAAGTTTATGTTCAAACTATTTTCAAAAGATAATTCCAGATTCCGTTGATTTTTTACGGAAATACACATTTTTCGCCTGAAAATAAGGCAATATTTTAAACATCATATGGTTCATGACTTTTTTCTACTTAATTATTGGACCTTTGTCTATCCAAAATGTTACAATATGTCTTTATTCTATTGTATTAAATATTTTTTCTAAATTTTAACCCAATACCCAAAATGGATTACAGAAATCAGTGAGTTTTGTCATTTTTTCCAACATTTTGCCCTAAAATGCCAATATTTGAGCATAGTATGTTATATATGATGCCAGAAAAATTTGAATATAAATGCTGTACAACATTTTATTGCTTCAATTTGATCAGTTTATGTTGAAACTAATTTAAAAAAATAATTCCAGATTCCGGCGATTTTTGACAAAAATACACATTTTTCGCCCCAAAATTAACGGCATTTCCAAACATCATGTGGTTTGAACTTTTTCCTTTTTAATCACTGGACCTTGCCCTGCCCAAAAAAGATTACAATATTTCTTTTTCTATTGTATTAGATATAATTCTAATTTTTAATTAAATACCCCCAATGTATTACAGAAATCAGCGATTTTATTCAATTGTTTAACATTTTTACCCAAAATCTCATATTTAAGTATCGGATCCAATTAAATTATATAGTGGACATGTAGAGATGCGTCCGAGAAAGATTCCATCTATTCAAAATTGGTTCTAAGTATTCCATTCTTTTTCTAAAAAATAATTCCAGATTTTGGCGATTTTCGTCTAAAAACGCAACGTTTCCCCCAAAACTCACTAAAGCCCTAACGCTCAGATGGCACACATGTCTCATTTTGAAGCTTAATATATGTTCTTTCAGAAAATTATACCCTACAAAATTTCCCTGGGAGAGGGTGGGGGGGTGGGGGGGTGGGGGGGGGGAGGGGGCTACAGCCAGCTCAAGAACTTTAAATCCAGTACCATTTTAAAGTGGGGGGGGGGGGGGGAGCGGGGTTCTACAGCCAGCTCAAGAACTTTAAATCCAGTACCATTTTTACTTTAAAGGGACACATGACAATCTCGAAATGTTTTTCAAGCACATTGTTTATCAAGCACTGAATTAGCGTCGCGATTTTTTTTTATCCATATCATTTTGCCTTTAAACCTGCTTGCATATAATTAAATAAAAATTTAGGTCGTCTTATTCTACCATAGCTTTTAATATATTATCGGTGTAATATAATCAAACTAATCGCAAAACAGTTAGCTTTATTATTTTCTTATAATTAGTATTAATGATTTGCTAGTTATGTAGACAAAACTAACGGGACGCCGTGAGATTATTTTTAAAAATCTCAATTTCCATTTGTCAATTTAAATCTGCTTGCATACGGTTTTAAATTAAGGGTATTAACTTTTGGAAATTTTCAATTTTCTTCGTATCATTCTACCATTGTTTTAAATGTATAACTGATGCAGTATTATCACAACTAGTAGCATGCAAAAACGCACAACTCTATTTTCCACATAGTATTAATATGAGTTGAAAATAGGCATATTATGTTTAGAAAACAAAAAAACTCCCACACAAAACAACAGTAACAACAACACACCACCACCACCACCACCACCACACCACCAAACAACAACAACCACACCACCACCACCACCACAACAACAACAACAACAACAAACAAACAGCAAAACAAATGGACTACGCGAGTTTTAAAAAAATCAAGATTAGCCATGTGTGTCTTAAAGAGCGATGTCGTTTACAGAAATAGCTGTTTTAGAAAGATGTTCATTGGGGATGACCGTAGTGTATGATTGATAGAGGAATCTAGGGTTTGACACATATGGGTGACATATATGGGATCATAGGGGATGACACATATAGGTGGACACATAGGGGATCATATGGGATGACACACAGCAGTGGGCGAGGAAACATAGCAATATGGTCTATTGGTATTAATTGTGTGTGGGTAATTTATGGGGGATATAGGTGATTGACACACAGGGTGATGGGGGCTACCTATATGTGGGTGTTGGTGACATAGATGGGATCATAGGGGTGACACACAGGGTGTGTGTGTGTGGGGGGGGGGGGGGGTGAGGGTGTGGATGGGCGGGATGTGGCTTCACATAGCGAATCATACTGGTGGGTATGGGTGACATATTTGTTTGATTGTCGCAATCTTTCCGAATCTCGTTTCTCTCTTTTAAACTTTCTCATTTTCTCATTGTGGAATGGCTCATTGTCTTCTTCCGTCGTCCGCTCGTTAACGTTTGTCTTAAGACGATACAGCGGCTTAATTGTTTAACTCGGCCAGATTGTTGATATAATTAAAAGCTCGTACACGTTCGAAGCTAGATCCAATAGAAACATCAGAGTTAAGGCCCTTGTTTTAGTTAAATATGCTATTTCTTTCCTCGTTAAAACGATAGGGCCTTCATTGAACGCTTAGATAAGTTAGCTTGAAGACCAGCTAGATCGGATTGGTAATACTAGAGTTATGGCCCTTGCTTTTTTTAAAAATGTTATGTTTCGCTTTGTTAGCACTCTAGCTCCTTCATTTTTATCTGATCTTCATCAGACAAGATGTTCATACCATGAATAGGTCGGAAGAGTTTGAAAACGCTATATTGGACGTGCATCAGCTAGATATGACCCTTGAAATCTTTAAAAACGCCGTATTTTGCTTCGACAGCTCTCTATCAGTTTAATTTTCCATCCGATCTTTACCAAAGACGGTATAATGTTATTACCGTATTCGACCTCATTAACGCACATGCCCCTATAACCGCAAAGTAAGGGCATTTCTGAGTCTTCAAAGTTCCGTCCATTTAAAAAAGTTGGGCAAGTTTAAAAATCAGCCATATCTGACTCAAAACCCCTCCATCACCCTCATTCCCCATGCGTGTGCCTGTCCCTCTCACATCCTCCCAGGGTCGACACATTGAAAACACAAACACATTACAAACTAACCAAGTCGGACTGGAAATAGCAGAGTTATGGTTCTTGACTTATTTTAAAATGCTAAACTGTGCTTTGTTAACTCTAGCTCCTAAATTTTTCATCCGATCTTAACCAAACTTGTTTAAAATGTTTACATAAATGAAAGCTCGAATAATTTGAAAAGCAGACATATCGGACTCTGGATCACATCCTTGCCTCCATTATACTATTCATCAGCACAGCTTTTATGAATTATGGCAAAATATGTACTTCTTGTTTTGTGGATTCATTTACTTAAAATCCGCATCCCCCACCTACAGGCACATTTTATAACAGATGTACACCGTTTCTAAACCTAGTGACGACGAGTTATATAACTTACTTATTTTGAGAATCCAAACTCGATAGACACAATATAAACGGCTTTAACCATCTAAGCCAAACCACAGAACTGTAGCGTCGAATTAAGAGTTACCAACTCATAATTCATTTTACAATCACGGGTATTTAAGAACCCGTGAATAATAATTTTAATCAGCACATATACATTAGTGTATGACCTGAACATCTGGATAGAGTTTTGATTAAAGTTGTTGTTGTGTAATTTTTCCGTTATTTGGCGGGTTAGTTTCTTTAACTCAAACGAATGCCGTATTTTATTTTGATCTTAATTTTGTGTAGATGTATTTTGATCTTAACTTTGTATAGATGTATTGTATTGTATTTTGATCTTAACTTTGTATAGATGTATTGTATTTTGATCTTAGCTTTGTATAGATGTATTTTATT